>CALNHX010009695.1:0-47188 GCA_940337035.1 Agriotes lineatus | reverse complement strand
AGAATTTTTGTAAACGTCTGTAGTCTATTTATTAATGTGGTGGACAAAGTTACACAACTCAACATACTAGTTGTAATGTAATCTAAATTGAAGAACTTTATTCGTAACGAATGTAATCCAGAAAAGTGTGAAAAATATGTGTCAGGAAGTTAGGTTATTTTATGTGACATTTCGATTA
Organism: Agriotes lineatus; assembly: GCA_940337035.1. Lineage (NCBI taxonomy): Eukaryota > Metazoa > Arthropoda > Insecta > Coleoptera > Elateridae > Agriotes > Agriotes lineatus. The sequence continues at coordinate 47,010 of CALNHX010009695.1, read as the reverse complement.
ATGTTACACATTTCTTTACTATTAATTAGAACGTTAAAATACATAACGAAGTTATATTTTATTACTTCAAGACATTTCGTAACTCATAAATTTGTGATGTTCGAAAATTAAATGGCAAGTTGACACTGTCAAGCTTACCTACGTTAGGATCCTTGATTAGTAAAATTAAATGTAAAAAAATTGTATCAGGTTGAGTAGTATAATTTAATAATGGGGCATTTATTAAATAGAGTAAAATCAAAAGTATAGCAGTTATTAAAGGCCACTAAATCACGTTAGCTTCAGTTACACAGAGGAAACTCGGTAATATTTCTGTCAAACCAAAATTCTGTTTTCCACTGGCGTGCAGAAGCAGTGTTACGTTACGGCTAAAAACGATCATCTTCGTAACATACAAACAATTGTACCCTCACATTACAAAAAGTAAATTCAAAATAAAATCTGTTATTTATGCACTTAATAGTAGCGACTATGATAAACTTGACAAGGACAATGTCGTTTTTTTGAACCTGTGAAATTGTGTTTCCGTACCTGTGTAAGCTAACGTGATTTAGTGACCCAAAGTCATTAGCTGCAACAACACCCCCTGTACAATAACTAAGAATATGTATTATTCAGCAACTGATACTCAAGTATGACATTTGAGTACCGCATCAACGTATTCTTAATTAATCAATTTTAATGTTTTTTCTCTTTGACGTTTAAGAGGCTGTATGTTCATATATCATTACAGTAGCGCGTTATTTGAACAACAGAGGTTGGCGCAGGGGTACAGTGCTCGCCTGTTACGCGGGTGGCCTGGGTTCGATTCCCGGCCGATGCATCCTTTTTTACTTCCTTTTACTATAAAGGAAGTATTGGATTCACCCCAAAAATTCGAAATTGAGTTTTCAACGGATCTTCACGTTTTAGAGTCCCCTGATCCCAAAAAAACATATTTTTTTTCATTGGTCTGTCTGTGTGTGTGTGTGTGTGTGTGTCTGTCTGTGAACAGAATATCTCAAAAACGAAAAGAGGTATCGCGTTGAAACTTCATATATAAGTTTTGTGTACTATGTAGATGAGACAGCAAGCTTTTGAAGAAAATCGCATAACCGGAAGTAGGTGTTTACTCTTGTGATTTTTCAGTTTTTTTCGATTTTTTCAAAAACGGCTCTAACGATTTTTTTTAAACTTTACATTTTTCTTACATTTTTAATGTGTATTGATGTGAGATAGATGATTTTCCAGTTGAATACTTCTAAAGTGGGTTTCTTTTGTTTTTTTTTCTATTTTTTTTATTAACTCCTATTTTAAATAAAACACCCGGTATATTATTACATTTTTGAATTCACCTTAAAATTCTAGAGAAAATTTGTCTCTTCAACTAACACTCGATTTTGTACCGTTTTTGTAGAATTTGTAATTTTTGAAAATTTTTAACAAATTGTTAAAAATTAAAAATGAAATTTTTGACTAATTATAAGATCACTGTAAAAGGAAGTTGTGTGAGTGTATCACACCAGATTTTTTTAATTTATATTAATGAAATTTACCTGAATACGTTTGCGGATAAAATAGTATATGTTATTCGGAGTAAAAGTGACTTTATGTGGCTTAGCTGAATTATTTGCCTCACTAACGTTCGGCTAAATAAACTTCAGCTTCGCCACATAAAGTATCACTTTTACTCCTAATAACATAATCTACTATTAGTTCCACTTTATTAATAATATAGAAAAAAGAATAATTTTTATTGGCTAACTGTTTTCTTGGACATTTTTTTTCAAATTGAATTTTTGGAGTAATTAAAATGCAAATTTGTACGAATAGTATAAAAAAGCACCTAACATGAAGACATTAAAAAATTTAGAGAAATCACAAGAGCTTGTCTAAGAGCTGCCTAAAATGTCTATAATCGAGGAGAAGGCGATAATATTGATGACTACGTTATTTCAGAGCTTTTCCTAGAGCTTCCACAAGACAAGGTGCATCATAATTAAATATTGAAAGGTATCAAATCCTACAAGTATTAAAACGTTCAAAAATTCAACCTTTCAAGATACATTTAGTTTAGAATTTACATGTTAATGATCCCCATGACGTCATAACCGTAGATCTTTTTGTAAGTGGCGTTTAAATTTCTAGATCACATCATTTCGACCGATGAATCTAATTTTCATACAAATTGAGTTTTTCATAGACACAATGCTCATTACTGGGATGATAATTATTTTGGTCAAATAATGGAAGCTTGTGCTCAAGTGAAATTTTCAGTTAATGTTTAAGAAGTGCAGTCGGCAGTCACATTTTATTTTTCCAAGAAACATTAACTCAAGATAGATATCTGATGCTTTTACAGAGCAAACTTCAAAATTATTTAACTGCGTTAGCTGTAAGAAGAAATGTATGGTTTCAACATGATGATGCCTTGCCCTACAGTACAATCGCCGTAACCAATATTTTAAATGATAAATTTGGTGAAAATGTAATTGTTAGTAAAGGAGAAGTTCCATGGCCTGCTAGATCACCTGATCTGTCAATGCTTGAATTTTTATTTGAGGAGTGTTGAAGGACACAGTGTATTATAGGCCTTTTAATTATCTTGAAAAACTGATAAACAAGATAACTCCAGCTTGTGGATCGATTACACCTGAAATGTTGAGGAATTCCAGAACAAATTTAAATATGAGGGCCGATGGTGAACGCTTTCAACAGTTGTTGAATTAAAAAACTTTTCCTTAAAACTGTTATTCTTGTGTTATTTATCAATTAAATAAGAACAATAATAACCAACCTTTGTGATTTTATTATTTGACTTTTCTTGTCCCACTGGAACTCAAATCCTGATGTTCGGGGTGGAGCTTGTAGTAAACTGTATGTTTTAATTTAAATAGTTACAGTATAATTCTTAGGGGCGCAAGAATGCAAAAGGATGCAAACCAATGGTCTCACATAAGAAAGGTAGTAAAAACTTGGTTCCGTTGGTCGAAGATGGTATGCTAGAACACCTTATGCCGTCTCACATAAGGAAGGTAATAAAGACTTGGACCCGTTCCACAGAGGTTCGTAAACACAGAAAGATATCTAACTGCATTGGTTTATTGACTAAAAAGTTCCTATATTAGATACATAAAAATAGGACGTAAATTACAAAGGTTGAGTACATTGACCCAGTTCAAATTGCATTTCTACTTGCGTGTTGCATTTCATAAACGGTAATATTTACATCAGCAATTCAGCATAATTGCAGTTTTTTCATTAGGTCAGTCAAGAAGCACTGACTGCTTTTCATGCATGTGCAACGTAACTCTATATGCAACAATTGTTTACGAAATATACGGAAAATTAATTCTAAAAATTGAAAAATCGTGTTTTCGTTTCTAAACACCTGACTTTAAGGTAGAAGCGTCTCACAAAAAATTTGCAAGGTGTTCCATTTGAAAAGCCAAGGGTAAATATTTTTCCTAAAATATGGTTGGCCATAAAAAATATTATTGTTCTTGTGTTATAGATAAAGTGGAGCTAACAAACTTATTCGGTTAACTTTATCTTGTATCTCTAACAGTACCGAAGATGCAAGTTGGATGATGAGATACCAACCACCCCGTATAAACGTGTTTTGTGCTTGTTTAGCTGCTTGCATGTGTCTAGAGATCCTGTATATAGTTTACCATATACAGGGACTCTACATGTGTCACGTTTCCAGCCCCATCTAACGGCAATGACACAACCACAACAGGATGCTATACTGGTTTTCTTCTAAACCGCTTTATTTACAATTTAATTTGAGAAATCAAAAACTGTTTTAATTTAAATAAGACCATCTATCTCGTGACATAAAAAGCTAATACTTATCTATTTGGTTTTCTTAAATATTTCTAACTAATGAAATATCAATGTGATGTTTGAAGAATTGAAGGAAACAAAACCAGTGTGTACCATTTTTTTCAGTATATTAAGGCAAGTGCCTCCATAATTAATGAATTTAAATTAAAAATAATCGAACTCTCTTAATGTTATCGTTTATATCCACACGTTTTATGCATACTTTGGATTTTCTAGTATTTTATTTCACTCTTTATCTATCCAGTCTACTAACAGTAGCAATAATACTGTGAGATAAAAACGAAGCGCAAGGCAAGCCAAAACAGTAATAAGTGTTTTAGTACGTGGTTGGCAAATATGAAATTAAAAGAGCTAAACTTTTGCACGGATATTTCTACACAATTTTTATGGAAATGTATACTCCCAAACCCAAGAACTAAATACCAACTACTTAAACACAAAGCAACAAAAGTAATACAAGAAATGCATTACGTAAAGCATAGACCACTTATATTTAACTTGATTGCTATACAGGGTGTATCTAATCGGTCATACAAAAACTACACTACGATATTCTAGACCTAAAAATAAAACGAACACCTACAAACCATTTTGAATTTTAAGGAGTATTTTTCAAAATATAACAATTTAAAATTCGCAAAATTGGCAACGTTACAGTGTTACAGACAATAGGTAGGCATGATGTTCATATGCACTGGCATGCTAGATAAAATAATATTGTCGTTTAGACAGTATGCAGCGTTGTTAACACACATTTTTCTATCGAAAACAGAAATACAATAAAAAGAACCAATTGGTTAGATCATTCGCACTTTAATTGGATGAAGACTGCTGAGAGAAGTGTTTTTTTTAATTTTTTGCTATGACGTTAAAAATGTAATCATAGCAAGTATTAATTCTCAGTTTTAAATAACTTTTGCCAGAAAAATACAATAGGTAGAAAAATGGTTCTTAGGTTTTCGTTTTAGTTTTGGGCGTAACGTATCATAATTCACTTTCTGTACGACCGTTTAGATACACCCTGTATATCGTCAGACTGTACTTTTGATAAAATACAAAACAAGTGTAAACTACAAACATTTATGCTTCGAAAAATGGTTGAAATAGTTGCTTTTGAACGTTGTTATATTTACTGCCATGTTTCAAAATTCTGCTATTTTATGTTTTGCAAAAGAGATGTAATTTTTCTAGTCATACAGTTACAATATAACAACTCTGATATCTTAATTAATGAACTCTATTTTAAGGTCTAGTGCACAAATTATGTAACTACGTCTCCGATGTTCACAAAGAGAGGAAAAAAGTCTTCATGGAATGTGGCTTTAAAATGACGATACTTATCAAGCAATTACGAGACGTATTCTGTTCTCACAGTGTTGAGTGTCAGTATCACAGTTAGGAAGATATCCAGTAACGTGGATGGTATACAATATAAAATAATATCAAAAGTCACATCAGTTTTGCAGCAGTATGTTTTTATGTTCGTTATATGTAGTAAAATGTTTATATTTGGCAAGTACATTCCAATTTGTAGAAAATCCTTTTAACAGTTTAAAACTAATAATTTTTATTTTTTAATATAATGGTAGAACGCAGAAGAACTTCATGGCTAAAAAGTATCAGAAAGTGGGCTATGCCATAAAACCAAGAAATTAGTTTGACAGAGTTCTGACTAATCTACAGTAATGGAAAGTCTACACTGAGAAGAAGAAGGTTGTTATGATTGTAGTAGTGTTAGAATTTTCCTATAATACCAGATTTATTACTATTTTCAAATGTTTCTTGCTATTTAGCAGCTTATAATTAAAACAAATATATGTAAGGCAAAGATGAGTATATGCTTTCTTCTTATTTCCTTCTTTAATAGATACAAAGTCAGTGCGCTAATTTTAGGCTTTCCTAACATTTTTTAAGTTTAGTTCTAACTTAAAAGACTTGGAATCAGTAATAAAAGTGCAATCGCTGAGATTTGAACTCGGGCTTCCAGGCTCACTTCCACACCAGGCCAAATTCAATTACTACGCCGCTTTAACTGCTAGACCACGCCGGCACAGCAGTTGTGTCGCTTCTGGCTCAGTATAAGGAACGCATTGATCGCTTCATATTTCTATACATTTTACGATATTTACCCGGTATGTTAGGTTCCACTTTCATTAAGAGTAAAAACCTAAGGTATGTGCAAGTTATTACTTTTATCTACTCCTACTGCACAATGGCCATGAATTATGATTCATAATTCACGGTTTGCAGCCAATCATAAAATTCTATTTTCATTATTCAATAGTTTGCAAATTGCAACCAATCAGAAAATTCTATTTTCATTATTCAATAGGTTGTAGCCAATCACAAAATTAATTCTTATTATTAAATGACTTTTGAAGTTAACAGCTGTCACAAATGTCATAATTCGGAAATATGAACAGAAGGCTCCTATTGCATAGGAGTAGATAAAATATCGTATTATATTCGCGATTATGGCCATTATTCACTCAGATGACTTGCGCCATGCGCCTTCGGCTTGTGGCGCAAATGTCATCTTCGTGAATAATGGCTGTCATAATCGCTCATATAATAATATACTATTATTTATTCCTGCGTTAGAGTAAAAATATTATTTTATTAAAGTGCTCACTTTGTATATATTTTACCGATAGTATATTCAGTTTCAAGCCAGGCAGCATAAAATCCGCATGCAAAATATCATCGTTCTCCAACAAATAGTTTTTGAGCTATACCGCCAACATACGGGCAGACGGGGCAGATAAACAGGCAGACAGACGGACAGACAAATGGAATTGAGAAAACATGTCTTGCGTCATCTAGGGACCATGAAACGTAAAGATCTGAAGAAATCTCAGGTGATTTTTTTCACGCAAACAATACTTTCTTTGTATTTTAGAGGGGAAAGTAGAAACAAGAGACATTATAGCTTAACTAAAGTTTGTTTTTATAACCTAGTGATATAATAATAGTTGCACCCCTATATGCCAGTAAAAGCCGAAACATTTGTATAAATTAAATGCTCATTCTTTTGGCAGTTCCCAGTTGTAACTTTGAAATGTTGGAGTTAAAGTGTGTCAAGAGACACAAGTTTGATTCTTGTACTCGTAAGTTGTTTGGTGTCCATTACAAGTTATGCATATTCCGGGGGTAATGATTTTCTACTATTAAAAAAAGGGTTTGGCGTACGACTATAGTTACAAACATTTTGTAGCTTTCGGCGACCATAACCCTTTATTACCCACAGTTAGTTGCTTGTTCCGTGAATTTAAGCATGAACGATGTATGATAGAAGATGAACCGAGACATGAACGACTTCCAGTAGCTGTTTGTGCTGAAAACCTTTGAGCTGCCAAAAAACTGCTTACGAAAAATCGGGAATAAGTCATACAGAGATTGAACAACACGCAGCAATGGTACTCCACACCTGAAATGATTTTAAATTTCTTATTGTAGAGACCTGTACATTTTCTCAGATGATGTATAAAAAAACTACTTCACCATGAATAAGTATAAATGGAAAATTTAATATAGAATGTTCCTGCTCGTGGTAGGTAGCGTTTTGTTAAAAGCTTAGGCTATGGGAATTGTTCTTTTTGTCCTGATAAGACTGTGTTGTCCAGACGCTTTCGTGTAGTAAAGAAATACGAAATAGAGATGATTTCGGAGGCTTTCATGGCCATTGTCATTAAGTAACAAACGACTTCCGCGATTGGACCATGTCATTAGTGAGGTCAACGAACTCAACGTTTCACCCACTTTCGTAAGGGGCTTCATCAGGAAGAAAAGTAAAAGAGCACTGTAACTCAACGTGTAAACCACGACAGAAGCGAAACTCTTCTCCAGAAGAGTTTCGCCTCTGAAGTCCCTTACGAAAGTGGGCGAAACTTTGAGTGCTTCGATCTCAATAATGACAAGGTTCAATTCCGGAAGTCGTTTGTTACTTAATACGAAATAGAGTTTTAATTTTTTCATTACACATGGTAAAAAACTGTTATTCTTTTTTATATTTTTAAACAAACTTTCTTTTAGATTTTGCAGCTAGAGGACTATGAGATTGCAAGTATTTCCATTATTCTTCTGCTTAGACAGGTTTTCAATTAATTTAAAAAAATTGTCGAACAATTTACAACATTGTTTTGAGGTCCGATGGTCCTGTCAACATCAGGACTACAATTCTGAATTAAATTTTTGTTATATAGGCTAGTATCTATTTTATTTAAATCGTGTTGTAACTAATCCTCTTTTGGTTGGTTAATTTTATTTAATTCTGGCTTCAAATTTAAAAAAAGATCAAATTAATTGTCAAATAATTTTTCTGATGACAAACACATAGCGAATTAGGTTCTTTCAATATAAATTTCAGCCTTTCGTTTACGCTGTTGTTGCTAGGTTGAATTTCTTTCAGAAGCCAATAATTTAGTAAGCAAGAATTACATACAGAATTTTTATACGACATTGTCAAATAGTTATGCTTTTTGTTTCATCACGAGCTATTTACGTAAGGCTTGCAAGTGTAATTTTTGGGTCAGGGATGCATTCGAGCTGGAAAAATATACGAAAATTAAATAAAAATTACAAACTTTTACTTATTGCTGTTAAGTATTAGTCCGAACCATTGTGTGAATCTATAACTCTATTTATATAAATAAACAACTTTTTGCCTTAGGGCAAAAAGCTGACACTTACATGACATGCACATAATTTAAATAAAGTTCTTGCACACCTGGTGGGCAATAAGGTACTTTTCGAATAGTAGCAAATATAAACAAAGACTGTTTATTTTATTCTCGATTTTTAATTATATACATTACATAAATTAACCGTACAGTTACTGCAATAAGATGGGTTGATTCGGTTTCTCTTCATGCAGTGTCTACATAATAGAATGTTCACTTTCACTTAATATTTTAATTAAAAATGTGATCTTAATCGACATCACGACACTTAAACTCAATCGCATAGTATAGTTATTTATAACATCAAGATGAAAAAGGATAATTACAGTGCGATACAAAGCTGAGTTGGGCGAGCATATGAGTATGAAAAATGTTTTCGTCGGCGTCGGTCTGTTATAATTAAAGAAACTGTAATAGGTAGCAGTTTGTTGTGATGGTAGTCTATATTTTTGTTTAATTGGCTATAGCCGGTGTATCCGTTTAATACCATAAACAAATAAAGCAACTGTTACAATACGTTTATTGGACTGCGTCAAAGTGACGTAACGTTGCTTACGATCCCATTTTAAATTAATATTTTAAGTGACAGTGAACATACTGCTATGTGTACAGTGTACACTGTACATTACCTGAAGTGCGAGAAACGAAATCGCCCCATCATTTTCCAATGCAGTAATTGCACGTTCAATATAAATATTAAAGATAAATCAACAGTCTACTCCTACAAGCACTTTTTCCTGAAAGGCGAAAAGCAGTTACCTAGCAATAACAACAAATATTTTACTAATATGGCCATCATATCATCCTAATGGACGGGTCCCGGGTGGTGTTGCTTGAACAAGCGTCCACGTTCGATCAGTAGAGTTAAGCAACGCTCTCTCTGGTCAGAACTTGGATGGGAGTTCCACGGTTGCACCTCTCGGCGCCTCGTGATACGGCTGTCACGGAAATAGTTGGTCCCGGCTCTCATAACAACATCATGATAGTCCTTAGTGGGGTCGGAAGTCCTCATAACTGCACAGCGACGCCTGTAATTGGCCTAAAGGCTGTTGGCTGAGTACGAAATAAATAAATAAATAATCCAATAAAAACACCATGACAGTTTTTTCATTTTTTTGTATCGAAACGATATGCTCGGCAAAGCTAACTGAATGAAATTACAGAATAACCATAAAAGCTCGTTTCTTTCATTTCTTAGAATATAGGTAAGAATAAATTGTGTATAGCACACGGCCGAAAACCGTACTCCTACGGTTGCCGAACTCGCTCAGCAATATTCCATATTCATCCGAAAAATTTAATTTTCGGCCTTGTTCAGAGATAAGTATTATTTAAGCATTAAGATGTATACAACTATTAGGTGCAATATGTGTTACATCGTATATAGTCAAACCGAGAAGGGGAGTTGGTTACAGTTTTGGCTTGGTTGCTTGCAGATGCTGGTAATTAGAAAGCTTTCAATTTAAACTTTTTCAACCGTTACCCTTATGTCGCTTAAAGGTAAGTGGAATTAGGGAATTTGTGAAAAGTTAAATTCCATATGAATAAATTCCAAATGGCGGGATTACAGCGAGGAGCGTAAGCCGTTTCTGCTCCAATTTATGAAACGCAGCGTTTCTTTGTTAATCAACGTTTCTGAATAATCCCTCGCGCTGCGCTGTGTTGCAGGGAAGTAAAAGATTCATAATTAGTAACGGGAAGGTATACTTTGCTAAATCTCTCGGAGGTACTTTCGTTTCATTAGGCTTGCTACTAAATGAAGCAATTTACGATGAAAAGAAATAGCAATTTGCTGCTGTGCTCAATAATGAGTGAGCGTGCTGTTAGTATTTAAGACCGTTTTGCTCGAGGTGGGCGGAGGCGTTCGCTACAAATTAAGACTTCGGAATTTATCTTGACTGGGCTAAAAATTAGTGAGTTGTTAGAAGAATAGTTTGAACTGCTCGCGTGCACTTCCTCAAATGCTAATTTTTCCATTAAATCCTAATCACTGTCAGATTGATATCTAAATTGCTTTAATTGCGACGCGGCTTCACACTTCCAAAAGCCCCTGTTTCCCTTCGATTCCCGATTCACCTGGAAAGCGTACTCATCGAGCGTCCGCTGAATGGAATTCCCTCCCTTATTTATAGACGTTTCGAGATTTGCCAGCGTCGAACGGCCGTTTAATTAAAGCCCTTTGTAGGCGCACTTTCAAAAACGACGCCGGAGTATATTTGTATTGTACTTACGTTGTTGCATTCGCAAGTTTACATCATCAGCGAAATAAAAAGATGGCGTAAAAAAGGGCGTTGGTTGCCATTCCCTCCTACGTTCTTAAAAAGCTCGCCCCTCGGTGTTGCCATGGAGATTCTTTTTCCGGCGTCGGGGCGCTGCAGGTGGCGCTGCCATGACGCCTGCTACGCCTATAACTGTCACGTGGCAGCCGGCACAAAGAGTCTTTACTTTCAATCAGATGGGTTTTATATTACTTATGGAAGATGTGTTTAAATGACGCCAACCTTGCCCTTCGTTGCCATCCCGACGGCCAAACTCGCGGGGCTTGAGGATTTCGGGGCTCGTCAAGGCGTCCTGTGGAATTCCTGCTAAAAATAACAAGCATTTAAGAACTATACGGCTTCCAGGCAGTGTAAATTATTACAGTGATAACGCTGCATGCGACCCCTGATTCAAAATTCGAATTGTGAATTCGGACCCAAAGAAAAATATTTATTACCGTGAACACACATGCTTCTAATATAAAATGTTATTATTCTAAGTCAGCACATGAAGAAAAAGCATTTATAAATTACAGGAAAGTACAAACAAAACGATGTATATAATCTATAAGCTTAAGAGTAAATAATGAATCACGAATCAACAACACTAACGATCAACAAAAGACGGAGAACTTTGTTGAACTATATATTGAACATAAAGAAGAAAAAGAAGTAAGCATATATAGCTAAACACTGACCTATAGCAACATAAAGACTAACCAAAATTGTAATAAATTTGAAAAACCGCACGACATGTATAATAAGTTGCTAATACATCGTAGAAAAAAAAATACCTAAGGAATGGAAAACAAGCTATACAGTACCTATCTTTAAAAAAACAAAAACCTACTCTGACAGCTATCGTGTAATAACCTGATTTCAGGTCAACTGCAAATTACATCGATTCTAAATAACTTCAAGAAACAATTGATATTTTATATTTATATTTTATATTTATATCGCACTCAGCCAACAGCCGTTAGGCCAATTATAGGCGTCGCTGTGCAGTTATGAGGACTTCCAACCCCACTAACGACTGTCATGATGTTGTATGACCGCCGGGACCAACTTTTTTTCGTGATAGCCGTACCACGAGGCGCCGAGAGATGCAGCCGTGGAACTCCCATCCAAGTTCTGACCAGAGACTCTGCTTAACTCTGCTGATCGAACGTGGACGCTTGTTCAAGCTACACCACCCGGGACCATGTAAAATGCATTCCTTGGTAATTATAGAGAAGAATATGATAAACCTGCCTAGTTGTGTTTTGTAAACCTAAAAATCTGGTGTGATACACTCACACAACTTCCTTTTACAGTGATCTTATAATTAGTCAAAAATTTCATTTTTAATTTTTAACCATTTGTTAAAAATTTTCAAAAATTACAAATTCTACAAAAACGGTACAAAATCGAGTGTTAGTTGAAGAGACAAATTTTCTCTAGAATTTTAAGGTGAATTCAAAAATGTAATAATATACCGGGTGTTTTATTTAAAATAGGAGTTAATAAAAAAAATAGAAAAAAAAACAAAAGAAACCCACTTTAGAAGTATTCAACTGGAAAATCACCTATCTCACATCAATACACATTAAAAATGTAAGAAAAATGTGAAGTTTAAAAAAAATCGTTAGAGCCGTTTTTGAAAAAATCGAAAAAAACTGAAAAATCACAAGAGTAAACACCTACTTCCGGTTATGCGATTTTCTTCAAAAGCTTGCTGTCTCATCTACATAGTACACAAAACTTATATATGAAGTTTCAATGCCATACCTCTTTTCGTTTTTGAGATATTCTGTTCACAGACACACAGACAGACAGACACACAGACAGACACACAGACAGACACACAGACCAATGAAAAAAAATATGTTTTTTGGGATCAGGGGACTCTAAAACGTGAAGATCTGTTGAAAACTCAATTTCGAATTTTTGGGGTGAATCCAATACTTCCTTTATAGTAGTAAAAGGAAGTAAAAAAAGCATTTAGTAAAAGAACAAAAACTAATGAATGACATTAACAATAATAGTTTCAAAATAAGAACAGACATCAGTTAACATGATATGCTTTGTGGATGAAGACGAGCTGTAAATACAACCCTCTCTCTTTCTCTCTCGCTCCCTCTGTTTCTATCCAGAATTTGTCGTACACGAGTGGCGAAACGTCTCTTTCATTTCCTTCCACCTATTTCTGCGCTGTGTCCTACATTTTCCCTATGTCATAGTACCATTGTAATGGGTCGTCATTTTCTATTCATGGTGTTCATATTTAGTTGTTTTTGTTGTAAATGTCGTTATATATCCTGTCTATCGCCATTTCGCTTTTAGTATTGAGTTTTGAGGTTTTCCGTTATGGTACGTTCTCTAATTCATTCTATGATTTTTTGTCTTAGTTCGCATCTTGCTCATGGTTTTCTTCGCCAGTGTCTACGTTTCAACACTGTATATCAAAACTGAAATAACACATTGGATTAGTAATTTTTATTTCCATAAACAGGTCTCTCAAGTCTATTTTATTTGTTTGCTATCCATGCTAGTCTTATCGTCGTATTCAAATCTGCTGTTTACATTTCTCTATCGATTCTGATGTTTTCCCTGGTTATGTTTCCTCTATTACTACTCTGTCTAGCATGAAGGGTTGATGATTAGGTTAAGCAGATCTTTTCATTATTATTGTTTTGCTCATATTCAAGGTTGGTCATATTTTTGAAACTGTTTTTTAATTTGGAAAAGAAACTACACCTCTACAACATTATGACACAACAACTTAATGTGGACATTTGTTCTAAAAAAACTAAACACATTACACGTGTAAATACATTTTCTAAAATACTTATATGCGGACTAAATACTTTTGTATCTATACGCCTCCAATAATCATAATAATCATCATCATCAGCTCCACGCAATCAATTGTTTAATTGGTTCCGATCTTATATTTTGAAGTTGATCGTTCTACGTTTCTTCTTCCATTTGTAGCTCTGTGGAAGAGTAGTTGCTTCGAGACATGTACGTGATTTAGTCATCCTATCAAAATCTTTTTCCAATTAATTCTATACTGGTTTTTGCAACTTGTTGCAGGATATACCTTGCTAGATCAGCAATGAAAATTTGAAATTCGGAGAGCAATAATTATAATTTTAATTTGTTCGATCTCTGATGATGATATAGTTGCAGCCTTCGATAAAGGACTTCGAAAAATATTCAAAACTTGTCATTTGTTATGGAAACTTCCACCACATTTACTGATTGTGACAATGATTAAAATGCAAAAAGAAGATTGGGTTAGGTTAGGCACTTTGTTTGACTTAATAAAGCAGATTAAAGAAACAAGTTCCAAAAGAAAGTAAGGGTACCAGAAGAAGCTACCGCCTAAAGAGGAAATGATGAGGCAATTATTAATGAGGCTACTTGATGAGAATTGGAAAGAGAAAGCTCCAAATAGAATACTCTGGACGAAACCTTGTGCCAACTAGACATATATAAAACCTATCTTACCTCAACTTAGCTTAACCTAACCCACTCTTAAGATGTAAGAAAATAAAAGACAAATAATTTGTAGAAGAATAATAGTAAGTATTCATTCAAGTAAAGTGTAATATTATTATAAAAGTGCTTAGTTTTCCACAGCTCTATTTTATAGTAATAATTTTCTAATTCTTATATTACATCCAATCACCACAAACGCTCAGGGAGCAAAAAAACAACTACTAATCGTTGTGGACGGTGCTAAATGACCTAACATCGAAATTTGGTGGTCGTTCTTATTTACCACAACGCGTTGTGCGCAATGGAAAAACAACCACGACGTTCTTGGTAATTCACCGGATTGTTATAAGTAGCTTGGGATTAGAGACTATTACACATATGTAACCTCATCTATTTATTCCATGTTTATAATGGACAGAAAAGAACAAAATCAACTTTGTAAGTGATAATACAAATAGTAAAAAGAATTTATTCTGGTAGGCACTGATGTGATGTCTTTTTGAATTGCATAGCATCTCTACACCTATCAGTAATATAAAATTTGAAGTTATTCCTAACTATCATGCTAATGGCAAAATATAGGATTAGTTTGTAAGCATTCTAAATATCCAAAACGTGTTGTATCTGTTTTTCTATTGCATACAACGCGTCGTGGTCAATAGAAAGGACCATAAAGCGAAACATTTTCTGATTTCTCTCCTCTACCGTTTTTAGTAACTGTTTTTTTTTGTTGCTCACTGAGTGTTTTCGATTATGTAGTTGAACACATGTGTACAAAAACGAAATATATCTCGTATGATGTACAGATACAGAACGTTGTGTTGAAAAAGTTACACAAACGGGATAAATTTGAAAATTTCAAAAAGAATGTGACAACTATCAGTATGAAATAATTATTAAAGCAGCTGATTAAACTGATAGAAAAATATAGATTTTGCTATTAATTTAAATAAAGTTATTGTAGATAGTTATAGCTTTTAAGCCAACTTTGAGTTTTAATTCAAGTAAGTATAGTATATGGTCGATCAGACAACGATTTATTGATATCTGTTACATACAACGCATCGTGGTCAATCGGAACGACCACCAGGTGAAAAATGAAGTGACTTCAACAAGATTCTACGATGTACACATGTACAGGTACAGAAAATTTTTTGGAAAAGTAAAACAATGGAACGACTTTAAAAATGTTAAAAACAACTTACAGTTTGTTAACTGTCGGTGTGAAATCGAAATAATTATCGCAGAATTTAATAATTAAATAGATGTTATAAGCAAAAATAAATTAAAGTATAAGTTCACATCACAACTATTTTAAATATTTATGGTGTCTAAAGCAATTGTCATATTTTTTGAGTGGCTTAATTCAATTAAGTATAATATTGTAACGATTCGGCTGACAGTTATTTGCCCCAATGCCTCGATTATACTAGAAATTCCAGAGACGGCTGCCGGCGCGTGAATCATAGGCTGCCGACGGGCGGCCTTGAACGCAGGTGTACGTTGGTGAATCATTTTCCAGTCGATGCTAGAGCAGCCCTGACGCGACACGTCACTGTTGCCGGAAATTCTGGAGGCTTCTGGAAGAAAATTACCGGCGTGATATAAGCGGGCGGAGTTCGCCCCCAAGTCAGTTCTGAAATAATTCTGCGGCAGTTAGAACTCACGTCGAGGCTTGTTGGAAGCCCCCATATAAATAAAACCGCGTGTACATAATCTCTCGTGAAGTAATAATAAGTAAATAAATATATAATCGTTAGCGTTTAAGAGTGATATAAATAAATGTGCTAATCCGTACGTAATAGAAATAAATAATAATAGTTGTTAGAAATACGTGTACCGATAGTCGTTAGTGCTTGAATTAATTTGTAATCTGCTTGATAATTCTCGCATGTGCTTGTAAACAATAATCGTAGTAATTCATTGTGTAAATAAATATTTGAACCCATGTTTGTCGTATAATTTTAAATAGCCCGAACGTTAAGAACGTAACAGTGGTGTCGGTGTGAGGTTTTGTACCGGGGGCTATAAGAAAATTATTGAACAAACATTAAATAAATAAATTGTTAACAAGTGCCGATAAAACGACGGTCAGATAAATAAATTGAAGTGAGTATTGTGCATGCCTTTGACGAGATCTCAAGGCAGCAAAATGGAAGCCCAATTAAGCCAACTTTTGCAACTGATGCAAGTTAGCCAGGACAAGGCGGAAAAAGCACAAGAGGATCTTAGGAAAGAGATCCAAGCTGGGCAGGAGAAGGCAGAAAAAGCGCAAGCAGAATCGAAAGCCGCGCAAGAGAAAGCGGAAAAAGCACAGGAGGAACTTAAGAAAGAGATCCAAGTTGGCCAGGAAGAATTGAAAGCCGGCCAAAAGAAGGCACAAGATAAGGCAGAGGAAGCCGCGAAAGCACTTAAGGAATGGCTGAAGGCCGAGCAAGAGAAAGCAGTCCAAAAACTTGAGGAAAAATTGAAAGCCACTCGAGAAAACCTCAAGGATGAGCTTAGTGAAGAGTTGCGATCCGGTCGAAAGAAGGCAGAAAAAGCACAAGAGGATCTTAGGGAACAGCTGGAAGCAGGGCAGAAAGCACGAGAAGAGCTGAAGGTCGGGCAGGAAGAGCTGGAAACCGCAGAAGAGGAAGTAGTCCAAAAGCTTGATGGGAAAATAAATGGAAGAGTTCGGTCTCTGTTGTTGGACCTGAGACGCGGCGAGTTGCACGTGGGTGGGGAGGAGCTTTCCCGACACCCAGGAGGAGAGATCGCGGCACAAGTGGTATGGGCGGAAGATGTTATTCCGCAGGGACGAACCGAGAGGGTCGTGGATGCATACCTGGATGGCGATCTCCGGAGCAACGTGGTGCGCGTGGTTGAGCCCGATTATGCTGACATTGCGGACGAGTGCATCCTGGGAATGGATGTTGTGGATAAGTGTGAGTGCGCTTTGGACCTGAGACGCGGCGAGTTGCACGTGGGTGGGGAGGATCTTTCCCGACACCCAAGAGGAGAGATCGCGGCACAAGTGGTATGGGCGGAAGATGTTATTCCGCAGGGACGAACCGAGAGGGTCGTGGATGCATACCTGGATGGCGATCTCCGGAGCAACGTGGTGCGCGTGGTTGAGCCCGATTATGCTGACATTGCGGACGAGTGCATCCTAGGAATGGATGTTGTGGATAAGTGTGAGTGCGCTTTGGACCTGAGACGCGGCGAGTTGCACGTGGGTGGGGAGGAGCTTTCCCGACACCCAAGAGGAGAGATCGCGGCACAAGTGGTATGGGCGGAAGATGTTACTCTGCAAGGACGAACCGAGAGGGTCGTGGATGCATACCTGGATGGCGATCTCCGGGGCAACGTGGTGCGCGTGGTCGAGCCTGATGGTGGCAAGAAGCTCACTCATGGTATCCTGGTAGGGAAGACGTTGATGAAGACTGGGCTTGGGGTCCCAGTAAGGATGATGAACGTCAGCAGGGAACTGGCAACCGTCAGGAGGAACCCAATACTGGAAGGGGGCATGAGCCAACGAAAATGGAAGAAGATAGAAGATATGGTGGCCCGGTACCAAGACATCGTCGACGGCGGAGATCATCCCAGCGGCCGTACTGACGTAGGAAAACATAAATCATTCGAGTTTGGAAGAAGAGTCTTGCTGAGGACCGACCATCCTGCTCGGAGATGGCTGCTGCAGTGCAAGAACCCTGAAAGGCAGGTGGCTGAGTGGATCGAGCGCCTAGAAGAGTTCAACTTGGGAATAAATTATCGACCTGGCACAGTCCACCGCAACGCCGATGCGTTATCCAAGAGGCCTTGCCCTGCGGACTGCGGCCACTGTTCGAGACTGGAGAGTCGTGTGGTACCCATTAATCGTACCACTGTGGTCGACGACTCGTGGGAGCCAGACGAGTTGCAGAGTAGCCAGGAGAACAACCCCGACTTAGGCGCGGTTATAGCCTGGAAGCAAGATGGCCGTCGACCTACCTGGCAGGAGGTCCCCGCCACCAACGCAACAGTGGAGACTTATTGGGCGCAATGGGACTCCTTGCAGCTGGACAACAACGTCCTGACCAGAATCTTGGAAGATGAGGACAGTAGGGCAACGAGATCACGATCGATGGTTCCAAGGAGTAGAGTGGCCGAGGTTCTGCGCTACCTGCATGATTGCTCCTCTGGAGGACACTTCAGATTGAAGAAGACGTTGCAGAAGGTCCAAGAAAGGTTCTACGGGGCAAGCTGCAAAGGTGACGTCCGAGAGTGGTGCCGGAGGTGCGAAGCATGCGCTACGGGAAACGGACCTGTTGGAAGACGTAGAGCTCCGAGGTGGCAGTACAACGTCGGTGGTCCGTTCGAGGGTATAGCCATTGACATCGCCGGACCATGCCCCGAAACCGAAGCGGGAAATAAATACATCTTGGTGTGCATGGGCCACTTCACCAAATGGCCCGAAGCGTACGCCGTTCCGAAGAAAGAGACCGGTACTGTCGCTGATGTTCTGGTGAAGGAGTGCTTCAGCCGTTTTGGAGTCCCCCTGGAGTTACATTCCGACCAGGGCCGGAATTTCGAGTTTGGACCGTTCCGGAACGTCTGTAAGCCACTGGGGATACGCAAGATTCGGACCACTGCCCTCCATACTCAATCGGACGGCATGGTGGAAAAGATGAACGGAACCATGGGGAAGCATCTGTCCAAGGGGGTTTCCGAGCATCCGCGTGACTGGGGCCAGTACACGCACCTGTTCCTGATGGCCTACCGATCGGCAGTACAAGAGACAACCGGCGTCCAGATCGAGGTGTGCTGTTGCGAAGCCTGGAGACCACGGTGGGCTGCTGCTTCTTCAGCCAGTCCATGTGCAAGAAGGGCACCGCCTGCAAGTACCGCCATCGGACCCCCACAAGAGCGAGAAGACAGGCACTCGACGCAACTCGTTCTGGCACAGAACGATCTAAGGCGGGGGCAGTGTAACGATTCGGCTGACAGTTATTTGCCCCAATGCCTCGATTATACTAGAAATTCCAGAGACGGCTGCCGGCGCGTGAATCATAGGCTGCCGACGGGCGGCCTTGAACGCAGGTGTACGTTGGTGAATCATTTTCCAGTCGATGCTAGAGCAGCCCTGACGCGACACGTCACTGTTGCCGGAAATTCTGGAGGCTTCTGGAAGAAAATTACCGGCGTGATATAAGCGGGCGGAGTTCGCCCCCAAGTCAGTTCTGAAATAATTCTGCGGCAGTTAGAACTCACGTCGAGGCTTGTTGGAAGCCCCCATATAAATAAAACCGCGTGTACATAATCTCTCGTGAAGTAATAATAAGTAAATAAATATATAATCGTTAGCGTTTAAGAGTGATATAAATAAATGTGCTAATCCGTACGTAATAGAAATAAATAATAATAGTTGTTAGAAATACGTGTACCGATAGTCGTTAGTGCTTGAATTAATTTGTAATCTGCTTGATAATTCTCGCATGTGCTTGTAAACAATAATCGTAGTAATTCATTGTGTAAATAAATATTTGAACCCATGTTTGTCGTATAATTTTAAATAGCCCGAACGTTAAGAACGTAACAATATATAGTCGATCAGGAAATAACTACTACTTCAAAACATAAGATACTGCTGCAATCAGTGTATGGGGGTATTTGGCAAGTTTAATTACGATGATCACACTAGAGGGAAAATATATTTCTAGAAATGTATAACTAAAACAGGGTTTACTGTGCTCTACAGTGAAACAATATTATTAATTTCTCCCTATTCTCAAATAACTTGTTCTATATTTTTACTATTGCACATAGTTAAGACAGTGAGTCAGATAGAAAAAAATACTATTTTAAAGATAAAAGCATCTTTTTGCATTCGAATATGGGTTTCAAGGGACTAATAATATGATTATATCAGTGGCAGCGTCAAAAGTTACAGATAAAGCGACAAAAGCAAATAAAATTTCTAGTGAATTAATTATGTTCTCCAAATACTGCTAACATTTTTTTGTACGATGTAAACTAACACTAATAAAAAAAATTGGACTCAATGAGAAAACAAGAATCGATTCTTGTACCTCTTCTAGGAGATAATTGTTAACTACAGAGTAAAAGACATGGAAAAATACCATTTTCAATGGCTTTACAAAATTCCTGCTTATTACAGTAAAGTAGAGAAGTTTGCAAGTTTTCAAGATGCAATGGGAATAAAAAATGCCAGCCCTTCAATTCTCCACAATACAAATAAAAATATTTTTATAGCTGTGCTGCAAAACATTATTTATGAAATATTCAAAAAAACATGTATCATGTTATAATAGCACAAAGCAACGTTAGTGAAAATTTCAATACAACTTATTTGTTTATCAAAATATTAGAAACCAAGCAACACTGTTGGCAACAACGTTTAAAAAAATTGAAATATGATTGTAACAGTGGCTTGTTACACATTAAAAAATTAACATATTATAGAAAACTGACTAGTGTCCGAAACAACTCAAAAGTAACTTATCTCTAAATATAACTGTTATTAATGCAATATAACTAAAGTGTCCTAGATTAGAAAGTTAGCCCAATGTGTGAATTTAATTTCAAAAATGTCAAGTCGATGCTTGAATGGAACATTCACGCAATCCCTAAATGCTACTAGTCACGTGGTCTTATTTATTTGCACATGGCGTATATGTATAATTTAATCAAAAATTAACGTATCCCTTATATTGCAGTCTATGAGTAATAAATAATTAATAAAAGCATCCTTTGAATTAGTTACTTAATCTATAATAAATACAGAAATATCTTAAAACTGACAACTGTTAATCTAATTTATAAATTAATATAAGCGTTCACGCTGTATAAAAAACAAAAATATGTCAAGATTAATAAATATTCAAGGTTATCGAAGTGTAATAACAGGAAGCATTATATTATGGGACCAATGTTTGTTGCAAATTTTTTATTAAGTGTACCTATAATTTGCCGGAATATCCTAACGAGCAGCATTTTATGAGTGAAGACATAAAACATAAAGAAAGTACTCGTAATTTTTTTAGATATATCTGAATAGAACATTTTAGATGTTTCCAAATATATGCATATTTGGCAATAACACTACAAGTATAACAATTCCTGCAGTATTTCTTATTTAGCACATATTCTACAGGCTATAAAATTGAAAAATTATGTGGTTTTTATAGTTTACTTGTTTTTTACATTAACTAAACAGTAAGAAATAATTTTGAAAAGTGTCGATCAAATTGTCCTCATATTATTACTAGAGTTAATTACAGCTGATTTGAAGATACCAGCTAATTCGTGAATTATGACTATATCTAAGTATAACTAAGAATTGAAATATTGATATTTTCATTTCTCAACTAAAAGAACTATTCGGTTTCCATCGGAATACGGGTTAAATGTATTCGTCTAGCTCCAATAATAACCAAGATTTAACTTTAACCTCTGCTATAATTTATTTATGTATGTGAAGCTCTGTAGGTTGTCTCTTGATATGAGAATGTAATATCATCAGTTATATAAGGAATTAAAGCGAGGATTTTCTAATTTAAAAGTGCACTTGAAAAATGTGAGCATCAAAGTCAACGTTAATTTCCTATTCGGTGGTTTCAATTTTTAAATTTTATTGCTTAGAGAAGAGCTTAATTTGAGCCTCATAAAAACTGCGAAGTTTCCGTTTAAGCATTTCCTTTTATCAGCAGCGACTTTCCAAAAGCTGCTTTAATTCCTACACACGTAAACTGCTGGCATTTGTAAGATAACTTCTTAATTAGATGTGCCCTTAACACGACTTTTTGGGGAATTTCAGGCATTCCAGGCTTAGTGGGTGGCTTTTCATAAAATATTCGCCTTTAATGAGCTCTTCGTAGGTGTCTCCTTCCGTAGTTGAGGTTAAATACTTCTTTGGCATGAAACACTTGATATCTCGGAATATTCTAATCGTGTCGTACCTACCCGTAAATATTTCACCCGTGTTAATTAGCCCCGAATGCTTCTAAGCTCGCATCCAGTCGATTTTGGAAATTTATGGACGTCAGCTGTAAAACGCCTCCATGTTTCACAGGAAAATTACAATAAACGCCCCATTATTTTTTATTTTACATAAATAGCTCATTGATAATTTTTGTAAGCAAATTAAATGTGAAGACTTTCAAAATTCCAGTTGAATCGTTATTTTAGTTATATCATTTAATTCAAGCTTTGGTGTAAGAGCGCGATACACCAGCCCGCCCTTCATAACATTTTTCCGGGCTTTTCAATCAAAATTAACCTGAGGTGCTTCTCGTATAGCTTTTTAGCTTAAGATTAAACCGCACGTGAAATTACTGATAAAATATTAAAGGGCGTAAAGGCAAAGTTATGCGAAAATCTAAACCGTTGTTTAACTTGGCTTTTTTCGCGAGTTTCCATGGCATCGAAGTGAAGCCCATGTTTTATATGGATCTGCCTTCGTCTGTTCTGCGTAATTATGTAAATTGCGTAGAAAAGCAACGAAGTTGTAAAAACATTCGCGTTTAAATTGAGACTTTGCCGAACAAATAACCGAAAAGCGAATACGGGGTGGTGATTTTTGGGCA
This sequence comes from Agriotes lineatus, assembly GCA_940337035.1. Classification (NCBI taxonomy): domain Eukaryota; kingdom Metazoa; phylum Arthropoda; class Insecta; order Coleoptera; family Elateridae; genus Agriotes; species Agriotes lineatus. Next base: position 24,192 of record CALNHX010009695.1, on the reverse strand, counting down.
GATGCTTTTTCAGGTTAGTTAACTTTGATTAAAGACCATTTTCATTTGCTCAATTAAAAAATTATTCCATAAAATAAAATTATTATATAATTTCCTATATGTAACTATTTAAGTAATTTGGTGAATGTAGCAGAGATTACAATTTAAAAATATAATACAATTGATAGTTAATTACACATACCAAAAAACTAATTGGAAATGAAAAGGGCTTCGAGCTTGGACTTTCTTTCGACTTGCAAATAATCACAAAATTTCACATTTTACGTTCATAATATTATTCCGAATAAGTAATTATGCAGATTAGTTTTAACCTTTGTTGTTGAAACAAACAGTCGAGTAATGTTTTACCGCTGTCTTTAAAAGCTTAGAAATCAAAATATTGTTTCATTTTCAACGTTTTGCATTGCCGCGGTAGATTACTGTTAACTTTGACGACGAATTTTTAAACCAATGAAATGGTTTCACATATACAGTGTAGATAGCTTAATATCTCAAGACATATTTTAAATGTAAATCTAAACCCTGGATTACTTAGAACACAGTTTAAAGTAAATATTAAAACAAAGAAAAAAGTTTAGAAGATATAGGTGCAAAAACAGTGTACAAACATCCAAATGGCATACTTCCAAAGTATCTTCGTTTTCTCTAAGTAATGCTGTATACGTGGAAAAATTTCCTCAAACCCAGTGTAATACTAAATTGTTAAGTGAACAGTTTCTAAAAGCTTATATTCATGAAAGTCCAATTCTACAACTGCTTTACATCAGCTATCTTGTCGACTATATTTCTTTGCCATGCAGCTTCTTCGCCGACTATCCCAAATTGATGGTTGAAATTGATGACATTGTAGCGAAGCCCATAAACCAGAGAGTGTCAAAGTCAATTGTGTATATTGCTTTACGAATGGCGAAAAATGTGATGCGATTTGAGTTAAGAAATGTCGGTAACGTTAAAGTTGATTAATGTACGTCGCGCTAAGTGAACTTCCTAAAAACGAACTTTCCCGAAATGTCGGACTGCAGTTCTCTAAACAGCATATCGTCACAGAGTGAGGATATCGACCAACAAATACACTGCAGATAAGGAGCGACAGGGCCAATTTCAAGGGCAATAAACGTCTGGTCATCCGAAACCTCGTCCAAGCAAAAGTAAAAGCACACCTTTGCGAGACAGCCTGTGCCAGGCAAACAATGGACCAAAAAATCGAGCCGAGAAAAGTGAAAAGGGAATTCCTCTTCGAGGGGAAAGTTATTTCAATCTCAGCCCGTGCCCGGCTGGACAAAACCTATTATACTTAAAGAATATGGAATCCTTTCTTTTGGATAAGCGTTCTATATACAGATTCTCTGGTCGATACACGATAACTAGATCCAGAGATTTATAATTTTAATACAAACAAACCGACTCTGTATCTGGTTACCGTGTATACCTAAGCGTAGACACTCTGAGATTCCAGCATTTCATCTCCACCCGCCATGTATCACTTTGGCCAAGACGAGGGCTTGGGCCAGATTCCTCAACCTCTAATTACCAAATCAGATTACGGCGTTCGTCTATACTTAATTCGTTATTTATATTTGTATTTTCTACATATATACGTTTTGGTATGTATTTGAAATGTCTGTCCTAATGTAAATAAAAAGGAATATTATTGTTTCCCACATTTGGTTATATCTTATTGAACCAATGTAATTCCATAGTGGTAAACATGGCAAGAGCATCATTACAGTCCTTAAGTGCAAACCACTTTATTGGTGACCTGCGATCGAACAACATTAAATACACAACTTAACATTTTCCTAAACACTAAAAAGTTAAATTATTAATGTATATCGGATAGTTATGTGCACCAGTGCAAGGCAGGTGTCTTCATGTTTCAATTATAAAAAATTAAAGCTTGAAACAAATGTTTCTGCGACGGTAGTATATTATATATTTAGTTTATCATATTTTCTGTAGCTATAAATTACTTTGTTGAATTATTATATGTACACAGTCACCATTAGCTCATTTTGAATATATGCCATAAGTTATTCTTTTTATGTAATATTATATAAAATAAGCTAGGGGCTTACGTCATGTTTTATCCTTTTGAAGTGTTTCTTACTCTGATTAAAAGTGTATTGAAATAACGATATTTAACTATATGCTCTCTTAAAATAATTTTAGTACACATATGCATGCTAAGTTTTGCCTGCGGTCTACACTTGATTTTTTTCTTAATAATATCAATAAAAATAAAAATCAATTTCAAAAAAATCATTAAGTACACCCTTAAATATATAAGGTGTTATAGAAATAAGCACTCAAAAAAAATGCCAGAAAAGGAGCCAATGAAAATAGGCTTATGCAATGCTGAATAAAAAATTATTAAAGTTTTACTTAAAAAATGTAGTGGGCTACTGCTTTTTACCTTGTTGTTAACCTATTCATTTTTGTTGAAAGTATTGTTGATAACCATAGCTACAGTACAAAAATCTTGTAACTTTTGAACATATTTTCTTAGCAACTATATCTTTCTGAAGACTGGCTGGTTTGGATCGGATAAAAGGGTATTTTATTCAAATTTCGAATGCTCAGAATAAAAAATACATTGAGGCAATTTTCACCTTCAGGATGCTGTGGCTTTATTTCGTCACTTATTTCTGGAATACCCTGTATATAACCGAATTCAAATTAAATTGAAGCATTTGATATAAACAAAATTTTAATAGGTTTTTCGTCTTCTAGTGCGATTCTAAGCGGACGTTTGCGATCACTTATATCTCTCTATCTTTAGCTAGATGAAAAAGTTGTTGTGGTTGGACACCGCTCCAGTTGCCTAAGTTTCTTAACCATAATATGAATCTTCTTCCAACGCCTCGTTTACCTTCTATTTGTCGCATTATAATCAGTTGGCATCTCATACTTTTGGTTTCGCATATGTCCAAGGTATTCCACTTTCCTTATCTTGATGATGTTGTTTCTTGTCTCGTTGAACTAATCGAAGAACTTCTTCATTTGCCTTTCTGGCTGTCCTCGGAATTCTCAAAATGCTGGGGTGCAACCACATTTCGAATGCCTCCAATCAGTTTATTGTTGCTATTTTTGTGGTCCAACTTTTAACGCAATAAACTAATATTAGTAATGTATAGCACTGTGTTGCCCTGCAGCGAATGCTTCTGTTTCATAATAGACTTCTCATTTTGATAAAGCATTTTTTGCATTTAATCTTGATCCGGGTTGTATCTTTCATTTAGCCAGCATCCAAGATATTCAAATTGGGTTACCTGCTCTATGAGTTGAGCTCTAAGAGTTATGTTTATAGCAGCTGGAGGGCCCTTATTTACAAACACTACCTTTGTCGTGTTGATATTGACATTGAGCACTATGATTTTACTCTGTTCGTTTACCCGGTTAAGCAAATATTGCAGATCTTCTGTGTTTTTAGCGAATATGGCAATATCGTCAGCATAACGAATATTATTAATCCACTATCCATTCACCTTCACATCCGTTTCTTCATTTCTTAGCGCAGCATCAAAGATATTTTCGGAATATAGGTTGAAAAGACTTGGCGAGAGTACGAATCCCTGTCGAACGCCGCTTTATTTTTAAAATGTTTAAAAGAACTAAAAATTAATCAGAGTTAAAATTCATACACCTTTCTTTGTGGCTCTACTCCTAAAATGCTTATACGTATAAAGTAAGAAGTTCACCATTCAAATAGTTTGGATGGAATTAAAAGTTAAAAAACAATAAGAATGCTTAAATGCCTATAATTCCATAAGAAATCTGGGCTAACACATATTTTAAAAGTCTTTTGTTTTCTGTTTACTATAAAAAAAGTAATTGAAATAAAACTGTTCAAACATGTATTTTGGAAGTTCTTTAGGGTTGAAATGTATGTCAATTCTATTAGAAGAATGGTCCTAAAATGCATTTTAATTGAAACGTTTTTATTAGATACTTTATTATAATGAAATTTAGTTGCAGACAGCTACTATTTACATTTTTTAATCGATAACCACTTTTACCACTTTTATGATGCATGATGTGTTCGATTTTATTGGTAAACAATATTTGTTCATTCCTTTTTACTTCCCTTGTCTAAAAGGCAAAATGAATATCATCTTCCGAGATTTCTTCAGCTTCCCAGGTTGCAGGGTCCTTAGATGACGAAAAACATGTTTTATCAATTTCGTCAGTCTGCATATTCGTCTGTCGGTCTGTCTGTCAGTTTGTTCGTCTGTCTGTCAATCAGTTGAAGGAATAGCTCAAAAATTATTTGTTGGAAGAAGACAATATTTTGCGTACGGATTATTACATGTCCAACTGGATCAAAATAGAATATACTTTCGGTTAAATATACAGGGTGCGAAAATGCTGTACGCACCATAGAAGATTTAATTTATTGTAGTTTCTTTATATGAAAATATTTGCTTCGCTAATAATTTTACAGCACACGTGTATAGAAGTTTTTTGTAGAAAAAAAATCTGCATCTATTTATGGTATCATTTGTCATTTGACATTTCGGAAAACCATAAAATTAAAAAAAAAACCATTGTCACCAAAATCAATGGTACCTTGAAATTATTGGAACAACCACTCATGAATTGTGATAGAAAAGTACTGTTATTCAAAACATCAGTCTAATTTTGACAGAGTTAAACGCTCAAAATCAATAACAATCATAATAAACACATCGTCACCACTGATTTTGTGAAAATGGCAATTTTAATTTCTTGGGGACCTTAAAATATAAAGTTATATCTATTTTTGCTTTAATTCAAGGATATATAAGAGTGACTATTCAATTCACCTGTCATCTGTCAAAAAGTGACCAATGAAAAATCCAGAATTCTGACGTTTCTTGACCAATCAAAAAAATATCAGTGGATATATCTTCCTAGAAGGTATTCAAGTGACTATTTTTAACAAATGCGATTTTTATTAGAAAAAGTTGACATTAGTGTTCTGTTACTACAGAAATTGCGTAGTTTGTTGCTAGTTTTACTGAAAACTAATTTGAAAAAGGTAGTTTGGTTCATTAAATAGTCCCTCGAATACCATTCTTAGTCAAAGTTAAGTAGATTATTTTTGCGGTGATGTCACTACTCATGTTCATTGCGCTTGGGATTAGGACTCGTGCTAGCGCACTCGTCCTAATCGTACCAAAGCGCAATGGACATTCGTGACACCACCACAAAAATAGTCGACATAACTTTGACTACTCATGGTATTATAAGTGATTATTTGTACATAGCTCACGTTTTACCTTTAATAAAAATGGGACCCAACAGATATAGACAGTATATCGTAAAGTGGTCATAAATAAGAAGTGATCAACGCGTCCTTTATAATACAGCCAAATGCGATCGAACTGCTGTACCGGCGTGGGCTAATGGTTAAAAAAATTAGTAATCAGATTCCATCTGGGTGAAGTTCTGTGTAAACCCCTTTCTAAATTTTTTGTTTTTGTAGTCTCTTTCACCTCGTTTCAGTACATGCTCTTTTTTCTAAAACATATTTCCAATGTCTTTCGAGGGTTTCCTCCCTTCTTCTCTTTCTTGAATGTTTGCCTCCCATATTTGCTTAACCGGTTGTGTGCCTTGTATGTTGCCCTATCAGCTTATATGCCTTTGTTCAGGATATTTTATTAGCGATTGCGCTCTAAATTGTCGTGTTTGTGTTTTTCTGATTCTTTCCGTCCTCTTGGGAGTTATTCGTTACCGCTGCTCGTAACTTGCTCTACATATTAGTACCCGGAATTCGCAGCCGTAATTCGCCTTCTAGATGTTTAGTTTTATCTACCAAGACAATTTTTCTTGTTTTGTAAAGCTAGTATATAAGCATAATATGTTCTTACTGCTTTCTATATTATCTTGTTATTAATTTCCGCTTTCTGTCGTCCTGCATCCTCTATCTCTACTCCTATACTAAATTTCAAATAAGAATGCAGTATGTATTGTTTGAGGCTTTCGCGGTTACTCGAATTATTCTCCTTAGCATAGAATTTCGGTTTAGACCGCGTAGTATTTGTATAGGCTCAACTGATAAGATAGGACGTGTCCTGCAACGATGCAACATCAAAACTGTGTTCACGAGTAAGGAAACTTTGGGTAACGGCTTCAGATCGGTAAAAGACAAGATTCCAAGTTTAAAAACCGCTGGCGTATATCGCATTCCTTGTTCTTGCGGCTCGAGTTACATTGGACAGACTGGTCGTTCCGTTGATCTAAGACTCCAAGAACATAAAGGCGATTGCAAACACAAACGCATCACAAAATCAGCCGTAGCTGAGCATACATTTACAAATGAGCACACTTTAGAATTTGAGCATGCCAGAGTACTTGCCAGAATACCTCATTACTTCCCGCGAGTGATACGTGAAGCCATAGAAATAGAAAAACATCCAAATAATATCAACAGGGAAGATGGCTTTAAGCTTAGTAAAACGTGGACCCCTGTGATACACGATCTAAAGCATTAAAACCACTCTGCGTCATACGACCACGCCCCACGGATTACGTTGCACTCGGATGACCAACCAGCGTTACGCCACTCCGCGCCTGGCACAGAGGACTATAAATAGCTCCACACCGACCTTCGGTTCTTAGTGCGACTTTCACTCTGATGATGCAAGCTGCAAGGTCTTGCGAAACGTTAGTGAATATGGATGCACAAACAGCAAAACGGCCAAATCTGCCTAAGTATCCTCGTTCTCAAGATACTCAAACAACACGAGCCACCAAAGAGCATGGCCATCGCGCGGGTTTTTGCTCTACTTCACAAGGTGCAAGGCACATTAAGCCAGAAAATGCTGGGTGTTCATATACAAATACTACGCGGTCTAAGCCGAATTTCTATGCTAAGGAGAATAAGAATGCAGTAGATGGCGCTCTGACCTCAAACTCAATTTTACACTAGGAAAGTAGAATTTTGTGTGACTGCTCGTATTTTACAATAATTTCGTTTTATATAATTCAAATAAATGCTGTAGGCCAGCTTCTTTTATCTGTTTCCTTTTATATTTTTAAGATTCATACCGGATATCAAATTGACAATTTTGAAAATATATTTAATTTTCAGATGGTGTCTTTTTTTGACCAATCACGGATGTAGTTATGATTTCTACTTAGTTCCAAGTACTGCATTCTTATTTGAAATTTAGTGTAGGTACTAAAATGTATTAACTCTTATTTTTGTTTTTCTTCTATACACCGAAAGGTAAAATGAGGTTAACGATAATACATACATACATTAATTTTTTTCGGGGTTCTATTGACAAAATCTTTCTTTTTATTCACCATTTTTATTCCAAAGTTGCTAAGGGTCTCGCTCCACGCCTTCAGGTTTGTATGAAAATTATTCTTTCATCACCACTAGGTTATCCGCGGATGATATTTTTGAAATTTTTACTATTTTTAAATTTTTATAACCAATTTTTAGTTTTTGCGAAGTTGCATATTATATAGACCATAATAGTGGGCTTAAACCTCCTCCTTGTTTCAGCCCTTGCTTTCTTAACAATGTTCCAGATTTTATGTTCTTATTTATAACATAGCTCACATTCGTTATATATAAGCTTGGCATGCCTCTTCTTCATTTTGGTTTATTTCATACTTTTGTTCATGATACTTTATCCAAACCCTTCTCCAGATTAATAAGGCGAAGGCTGTTTCGCTACCGTGTTGTAGTCGTTTATCTATAATTTGTTTGATAGTAATATATGATCGAGCGTATTCTAGCCTTTGCGAAATCTGCTCTATGCCTCATTCAGAATACGATGAACTTCTATTCTTACTCTTTTATCAAGCATTTTTTTTCATAAACGTTCAGAAGCATGCATATCCGTGAAACTCCCATGTAATTCACGCATTCTTCTTTGTTGTATATAGGCAGGCGGAAATAGCACTACCTCCCAGACTTTTGATAGTTTATACTTCCTCGCTACGTTTACGTATATTTCTAGGAAAATTTGTGTTCATGCTTCTCCCATATTTTTTTTTACTTTTTTGTTGTGACTTTGTCTGAATCTTCTATTTTTCAATCATTAAATTGGTTCTCCTAGTTTCTTTCATTTCAGTTCTTCGATGTCGCTTTCTTCTACTGTGTTTTCCTTCTCCACTTCGACCTCTCCACTAGGTCACTAGGTCTTAAATTTTCACATATAATCTCATAAGAGCATTAATTCTTTCCGGAAATTTTTTTGAGTGCGTTCCAACAACGTCGTATTAATTTGCCCGAGCGGGACGCGAGGGCAAATTAGAACGTTGTTGAATGCACGAAAAATAATTTCCGGATATGAATTAATGCTCGAATGAAGATTCGGTAAGAAAATCGTAACGACACAAACCCTAAAAAGAAGTAATGTCTACCTACACAAAATTTCCAAGAAATTTTTTTGTTGTCTTGGATACGGCTCGTGAACTAATTTTTCTATTGGTCATTAATGAGTGTCGTACGATTTTCAATATAATTTTCTACGTTCTTTGTACTTTGTAGAATAACTTTTGGTTAATCTTGCTGTCATTTTCCAGTTTTTCTCCAAAGTTCGTCCAACTAGTTTTATTTGCCTCCGCGACTAATTCCATTACATGCGCCCTTTGCGTCTTATCTTCTTCGTAGTTTTTTGAGGTTGTGCTTGATAAATATTTACGTCATGCATTTTTCGTTTTTTATCTGCTTCTTTATGTCATCTCTCTACAGGCTGTTTTTTTTTATTTGCTAACTCCACTTACTTTCTATGTTTCATGAATTAGTGTATGGTTCAATATAATTCATTGTTGTGTTAAAAAAATTTTACAGCTGCATTTTAAATTATTTCATTTTTAGAAAAACTCCAGTCAGCTAATAAAAAACCATGAAAATAGTAAAAATATATTTCGACTTTAATAAGTCTTCTTCAGTTTACATGTATTTTTCATTATCAAATTCTTTCTTGTTAGTTAAAGGTTCCTTTATAATTTTATTTGTTTCCAAAATTGTTTATTTAAAGCAATTATCACTTCTAGATTCATTATAGGTGCTCTATATGGCATTGTATTTATTTGTTTCTTTCCCATTTTTGCACCTTAGGTGCAATAATGGCCGCACCTCGACCAAACATAAACTGCCGTTTATAAATAAAAATTAAAAAATTTAGAACAAGAAATATTTTAGTAACGTTTAATAATAAAAACGACCTTCAAACTTCAATCTTTCCATAATTTCGCCTAGGATGCCAACATGCTTTCTGCTAAACAATAGAAAATATTAAATTATCAACACGAATTAAGAGAAATCTTCTTCCTTTACTAATTAATGGCCTGAAAATTAAAAAATATTATCTACTTTTAAAAATCGTTAAAAACCAAGGAAATTAAAACAATATTCAAACTGCAAAACATAACAGAAATCACTATCAAGTTTTCTAACAAGGAAAATCAAACATTTCTATAAAACAATTCTGCAAAGAGAATTTCTACAACTATATAAGTCATGTGGGAAAGAAACAAATAAATAGAATGACGTATAGAGCACCGATAATGAATCTAGAAGTGATAATTGCTTTAAATAAACAATTTTGGAAACAAATAAAATTATAAAGGAACCTTTGACTAACAAGAAAGAATTTTATAATGAAAAATACATGTAAACTGAAGAAGACTTATTAAAGTCGAAATATATTTTTACTATTTTCATGGTTTTTTATTATAAATGTATACTATTAGCTGACTGCAGTTTTTCTAAAAATGAAATAATATAATTCATAACTAAATCGGATATTATATGGCGCATATTTTGTATAATTGATATGCCGGTGAAACTTTTTGCATGTGTATACTAATTATGTGAAAACAAATCGTTTAAGCCAAGTTTCATTTTACATATTTTGCATATTTATACGTTTTTGAGCATACTTTCTGGATTATGCATATTTGGTTATATTTAGCGATAATTTGTAATGTATGAACTTTTTGAGATTTTTTAAAATGTACTATTTCATTAAATTTATTAATAAAATTTTTGTATGCAATTGAGATATATACTTTCACTTTCTGCCGCTGGAGTGCAGTGTACTTATCGAAATAAGCAGAGAAAAGGGGAAGTCCCTGTTAAAATCTTTGACTATATAAACATATACTGCCAGCAACCCCAACTTTTCCCATAGAAGCAATGTATAAGCAATCAACCAACACAGAATCCATTTCGAGTGTTGGATGAATAATAGTCTGGTGGGATTAGGAAAAATGTAACTTTTATGTTGGTTTACAACGTGAAGTTGGCATTGGCTGTCCATGTTTATATAGTGAAACGTTAAAATGAATGACGTCTTAGAACAAAAATTAGAGAAATAAATATTCTCATACAAAATAAAATTTTTACATGACTTAGAATTCAGAATACTTCTACTTATTTTCAAGAAAAATAGAGCTTATTATGTGCAAATATTGTAACTTTGGGTGCATATACTCAACAAAATGTATGCATATACAGTGTGTCCAAGATAAGGAGGGCCAGTATGGGGATCTCGGTAATGGTAAGAGATACAAATTTGGTTAAATGGGAAGAAAGTTGCGCTATTAAAGGACTAAAAAAATGACGTCTAGAAATCCTTGATATGATTTTTCGTTTTTGAGATATCTCAAAGAAACCGAATTTTTGGATTTTATTTTTTATTTTTTTCTGGCGTTAATATTAAAGTTAGAGCGAAACTGATTAAACTTCTTTATAGCAACTTTTAGTGGACTTAATGATTACGTTATCAATTTTTTTATCCGACGTTTCGTCTTCGAGAAACCATCATCAACTTCGTTTTTTTAAATACGGTCCTGGTTTTTTGATGCCAAATTTGCAAAGCCCTTGTTACTCTAAATTCAACAATGTATCACATATTATGGTTTAATTACGTTTCGAGCTTTTTTCTGATCATCATCAGAAATTTTTTTAGATACGGACCTGCATTTCTCATAATTTTGTAAAAATAAGTTCATACAGTAAGTTAAGCCTTTTTACATGCCGTTAAAATATTAAAATGCACATCATAATGTCATAATTCTGATACATTAATTTAATAACCAACCAATAACTATTAACAATAAACAAAAAAGAAATGAACAGAAGATAGACAGAAAGAATGAGAAAACGAACATCGAAACCATTTAATAGGTATTAAATTTACAGAAGGTATTCAAAAAGGTTGCCATCATTCTCTATGCATAAATAACATCTAACTGTAGAATCTAAAACATTATTCAGCAATACTGGCGTTATACTTTGAAAAGCTTCAACAACCAATTTTCTAAGTTCTTCTTCTATTTCAAAACGTTAAATATTTATTACATTGTTTCAAGGCTCGTTTTCTCATTCTTTCTGCCTATCTTTTGTTCATTTATTTGTTGTTTATTGTTAATAGTTATTGGTTGCTTATTAAATTAATGTATCAGAATTATGACATTATGATGTGCATTTTAATATTTTAACGGCATGTAAAAAGGCTTAACTTACTGTATGAACTTATTTTAACAAAATTATGAGAAATGCAGGTCCGTATCTAAAAAAATTTCTGATGATGATCAGAAAAAAGCTCGAAACGTAATTAAACCATAATATGTGATACATTGTTGAATTTAGAGTAACAAGGGCTTTGCAAATTTGGCATCAAAAAACCAGGACCGTATTTAAAAAAACGAAGTTGATGATGGTTTCTCGAAGACGAAACGTCGGATAAAAAAATTGATAACGTAATCATTAAGTCCACTAAAAGTTGCTATAAAGAAGTTTAATCAGTTTCGCTCTAACTTTAATATTAACGCCAGAAAAAAATAAAAAAGAAAATCCAAAAATTCGGTTTTTTTGAGATATCTCAAAAACGAAAAATCATATCAAGGATTTCTAGACGTCATTTTTTTAGTCTTTTAATTGCGCAACTTTCTTCCCATTTAACAAAATTTGTATCTCTTACCATTACCGAGATCCCCATACTGGCCCTCCTTATCTTGGACACACTGTATATGCGCATATTTTTTTACATTTGAGTGCATATAATTATCAGCTTTATTCATAACTGTTTCAGACTGTTGTTGCTAACCGCTCCTAAATTATTCTCTAGTTTCTGTATCCCTAGTTGCTTATATTTGTCAGCAGCTATTTTTCTCCTCTTTAATTTATATGTTTTTATCTCTTTGAAGTACACCCTCTTCTTTTTATGTGTTTTTTCTTAATAGGTATTTATTTTACAATTTTGAAAAATGTAAGAATTGTTTAAAGGGCTTGTACTTAGAAAATATGTATGGACAATATCTTTTACAAGTTATACAATTTTTTTAAATATACTTTAAAAAGTAAATTTACACTGGAAATGAGTTGTGTTGCAAATTATTACGTAGTATTAGACATTTTGATTAGAATATGCCTTTAAATATTTTTGTAAAAGCTTTTTGAAGCAAAAGCGGCTTCAAAAAAACTTTTCTTCATTCTCTTTTGTTCTTGGGAATTATCTGATGCTAGGATTGTCGAGTTCCTAAATATAAATCAACAACTACGAAACATTCTTTGTAACGCTTCATTATTCATATTTTTTGGTATTTCGCATAGCAGAAATTAAAAAAAATCTATTCCTGATACCAATCCAATCAAGTTAATAAAGAAAAATTAATATTATGTGGCACCTACTATTTATGTAAAAGAGGAAGAGTACGTGCTTCTATTTGGTAGCTCTAGGTAAAAGTTGATTATTAATTTTTAGGATGAAACCAGGTAACCTTTTGTCAAAACTTGTCAAGCAGATGCTGAGTTATACCCTAAACGACAAGCTTTACTTTAATAACATCATAACTTTTATGAATTCATTTTTTGTTGCTTTGATAACGAGATCTTCTCCACAAGGTTCATGATAAATAAAATACTGCATTGACTATTCTTACGCAATTTCCATGTATCAATTCAAAAATTCGCCCATTTCCCATTTCCTGTGGTGGACCCCAACGGTGCACAAAACATTTTACACTTAACACGGTCTCTCCGACATTAAATTAAAAACAACACTATTAGTAATGCTACCAACACTCCACAAAGTTGCAAAAATATTCGTACTTCTACTTTATGACTAACTGTTTTAAATATTCCTGCAGTAACTGTCGGATATCAAAATTATTCGTGCAAACTTTGTCACCTGCGAATTTTAATAAACGAACGCTAAAATTCGAGCGTAAACTTCCCAAGTCCCCAAGTAGCTAACTCGCAAGAATTTTTATAGACGTGAAAGTAGTGACAGGTGTCTATAATCACGGCTATTTACAAGCTTTCAGAATGACTCGGCGGACATAAAGATACCCAGAAAAGCGGACAAGGAAAATATTTTCTCAAATAAATTATGAAAGTCGCTGCATAAAAATGACTTTATTTAATTGGCGGTAGGCTGGAGATAAATTACGAAATTAGGCTTATTATGTATGTAAAGCTCCGAATTTGGACTTTGGCTTTCGTGTAGGGCCTTATCGCGCCTTCTTAAGTTCCACACGTGCTGTTCGTGCCAGTTATCGGTTCTTAAACCCACATGTAATATCGATAGCTATATTTGCAGCTCACTGAAGCCATATTTCTTCAAAACGCGGAGATTTGAACGGCACGATAATACCCAAATTGCTCCATTAAGCACTATTTTTAAGCTTTGAGGTATGTGTGCTTTACGATAATCATTTAAATGCTGCGTTGTGGAAATTCCCTGATTAGAGGCTCGTATGGAAAATGTTTGTGTGGTATTTTAATTTGAAATTCAATTGTAAATGAAAATATTGCATGAGATTGGAGCAGGAATAAATTCTGAAAAGAACGAAAATTAATGGCATTTTGTCAGCCCAAAAATAAATTATATATATTTTGTATTTCACACTATACTCATATTATATGAAATTATAGTGTTAATAAAAAGAACGTTTATCAGAAAGTTATGGAATTTTGAAATCATGTGTGTTCTTAACGTCTTTTTAGGCAACTTATAATTATTAATAAAATAAAATAACTATTAGAGCTTTTTTCTTCTTCTCCTTTGGTAATAGGCCAGAGGGCTTAATTCCACAAAATGGTATATTTGTGTTTTATTAAAGCATTAATTATTAACTTGAGTTGTGCGATTTTTAATTTATTAAAAATGTTAGTACAATTGCATGTTTTTATTATAGAAATGGATATGGCCAACAGTTGAACGATGGTGCTTATGTTATAACTTAACACTTTCAGTATTTTAAATGACGTATTGTATTATTACTAAATTTTACTTTGTATTAAAAGCATTTCCAGTAGATATTGCTCTAAATCAAGTAGGTTGAAACAATGTTTGTATATATTGTACTGCAATGGATTATTTTATTTAAAACCTGGTTATCATTCACAATAAAATGTATATCGTAGAAACATATAATACTGTTTTTTTTAATTACTAATTGGTTAACTATATATAGCATGTGAAGGTTAAACAAACTGCAATGTTGTTATCTCTAAAGTTGTTATATAAGGTAAATCCCACTGGTAAACATTGTTTTAAAAAGCAACAGAAAAATAAATTTATCAACAGATCAATTTTATAAAAGATTAATGCTTTTCGTGTGTTTCCCGTTGATGTGTACTAAGGTATGTGAGAAAATAAATTAACAACCAATACGTGATTCACTGTATTTTGTATTTCTTGTAGCCTGTCATAAATGACGCTGTGCTTATTTGAGAATGAACAAATAATATTCTTGTTAGCTGTTCAAATGTGTATTTATGTGGTCATTTTTATGTAAAACATTATACACGGCTACTCCGGATAATGCAGATATAATATTTTTTCAATTGTTTGCAAAACCGTTGGTGCTTAAATATAATATTATGGATATTACCTTATTAGAATTTTTTAATTTTCTTGTATTTTTTCCCTTGTAAAGCGCAGTGCAGTTCCGCAAGTGTTAAAGCCAAATAAGCAAAACTCCAGAAATAAGGCAAGGTTAAAATCTTAAGGTCAAAGATAGCACACATGTTCCTTCACCAGAAGGTTTTTTACGATACAGTTGATTCTCAAAGAACTGTGGGGAATATCGATGATGATGTTCTAGAGATGACAAATTTACCAAATGGGGTACCAGGGGAAGTTTATGTGGTAGTGCTTAAGCTTATGATTAAGAAGGTGATTTACAACTGTCAGTGCGCGAAAAAAAACAGCACAGAAGAAAAAGTCAGTACCTGCAACTCCGGCGACAAATGATAGAATTTATATTAATATAAAGCAAAGCAAGGATTGTCTTAAAAACCTGTCTTATGCAACAGAAATCTTTCTATCAACACGCGTGTGAAAGTTAGAAGATGTTACATATGATGCATTCTACTCTATGGTACCTTGACATTAAAAATTACGATGTTGAATAAATTGGAGGCATTTGAGCTTTGGTGCTACCACCGTATATTAAAAATATCGTGGACACTACATACGCCGGATAAGTAAATACTTAGACTAATAAAAAAATATAGAGAACTAATTGACACTATAAAATCACAAAAATCTGAATACTTGGTCATATTTCCGGGGACCAACCTATCAACTATTCGGCTCATTCTTCAAGGTAAACTAAAAGGAAGTAGATGAAACTGTTTCATGCAGCTTTTGATAGAGATGAATTCCATGAAACTGTTAACATGATGAAAGTCAACGCTTGAAAGCAAGAAGGGCATCCTAAGAAGAAGAAGAAAGCAAGGGTTATATCAACTAATTGAATCATATGAAGCCAGAAATAGAAGGTATCAATTGAATAGATTTTCTAAACGCTATTTGATGATGCACCAAACACAAGAATATGTGAACCATACTTTTCTTGCTTCCAAAAAATATTTATTAAAATAGTATTACTTCTAAGTGGATGGACCTTAATAGGTTTTCTAGAGAATGCATATTTTGGGGTTTAGATGAAAATGTTCTGTATCTATCGTATAAAAGTGTATGTTGAAATATTCTTTCCAACCGATACAGAAGTATTTGCACGTGACTATCCAAGTTTAGACAAAAATAAGAGGATGTATAAGATTAGACCATTAATAGATCTACTCAATACAACATTTACACAATTACAGTAATATGTAATATGGCCACCATTCACAAACATTTTTTACAACAAATAGACGAGATTATTTGTTACTGTTAAGGGTTTTATACTTCCTGCGATGCGAAACCACTGACGAAAAGTGGCAATTCTCGATCAAGCTTTATTGCCATTAGGTACACGAGTTGTATTTAAGCTTCTGGAGCTTGATAAACGGTTTCATGTATTTACGAAAATGAAATGTTTGTTACAATCTGTAATGAAGTTAAAAAACTGGATCATGATTACTCAGAGAATTTTTGGTAAAACTAATTGCATATTGGTCATCGGGTGGGAGCACAGAAATATTTTCACCATGTCGACAACTTATAACAAAGTAGTACCACAGCCCTACGTCAAACGTCGTCTACTGCATAAAAGGTAAAAATTGAAGTACTTCAACCGAATTTCTACAAAAATTGCAAAACTTCAATTGAAGGAGCCAAGTCCTTTTCAACCACATCATCAATTTGGCTATGATCAATACCTGAAAATTACACCTTGTAACTTTTTCCAAAAGGCGGACTTGCTTGAGTTTATGAGAAACGTTTCACGATATTACTTTAAAAAAATTGAACAACCAACTTTTTAAAGAAAGAAACCATACGCATGGGCACCTCAAATCATCAGTCAAGATGTAAGAGGGAATTTTCCTGAAAAGTACAAAAACAACTCATTTTCTTGTAACGCGATTGTTTAATTTTTTCGTTGCGGTCCATATGTATCACTCCGAATTTCCGCCCAATTTTGCTGTAGATCCGGCAACTTCAAACGCCGTCGTACGCTTCGGGTACTGAAATAGTTTTCATGATTTTGATTTTGTGTTGGATATTCATTATCTCTCTGTAGCTTCTCTTCTATCGCAGCTCGACTATTCCACATGGTTCAGCGGAGTATGTCAAGGTAAGTTGTTGAACCGGGTGCTTTTATCTATTGGATTAGATGGCACATAGTGCATCAAACATAGACGTTATAGTACAATTAATGGTAAAGCAGAAATGGGAATGGGAAAGTTATGTAGCTAGGTTATACGATAGATGGACAAAAATCATGAGGGTACAAAAAGCCAACTAGAAGACCAGATACATGATGGTCGAATGATGTTAAGTGAACAGAAGGTTTTAAGCGGCAAGACTTAGTTCCTAATAGATTGAGGTGCAACAATGTTAAAGAGCTCTATGTTCACAAATGGACTCAAAAAAGCTGAGAAAAGAAGAATAAATTGTGAAGCATTCTCTATGCCCGTGACCTCTCTCCAGTATTCTGTTTAATATAATTGTTTAAAATATTATTACGATTATTACTACATTTTACCCAAAGGTTCACTAACAGTTTTCATTCTTAAATTAGTTTTTTGATATTTCGTACATGATCTGTAATAAAGTCAGCTAAAATGTGTTTAGTACGGTACTTATTTGAGTTCGGGTTTTTTGTGCAACTTGAGTAAACCAATTTAGTAACTAGCAGCAAACAGAAAAACTGGAAATGTGTGTCCACTGTTTTTTATTAAAAATGTAAAACTCTAAAATGTATAGCTCAAAACCTTACTAAACTATATTCTGAAGAGGAGCATAATTTGTATACAGTGTATCTGAAAATGCTCTCTACATATGCGACACTTATTTAATTATCAATTTCTGAAAGAAAACTTCTGCACAAAACTTCTGCTTTGCGAAAAAACAAACTGCGCTCATAACAATTGAAACCTATCTGATATACAGGGTAGATCAAACCATAATAATTCAGTACCCAAATTTTATTGTGAATAACAGAAACTGTTATACATAATTTTGAAATAATAGCCCCTCCTGTAAATTTTTCCTATACCTGGAATTTGTAACGTAATATTTAAAAAAAAGTTCTATAAACATTTTCCTTTTAACGCATCCATATCGAGACTCTATCTTTCAACACGAACATTCAGTTTAAGATTTTTCGGTTGCAGTTACATACTGTCCCTATGCTTTTTGGTACTGACTTTTAAGTGTTTTCAAATACTACTTAAGAATTAGTTCGACTTATTGCTGGAGAAGCGCAGGGTGGACTACCCTCGTTACAAAAAGACGTAATAGTTTTCGTAGTGATATGTAATTTGGATTCTCAAGGGAAAAATTTCAATAAGGTAAATTCTTTTAGAGAAAACGCATGTTTGTGTACGAAAATGGTAATTGCATTTTAAAATATTAATCTTATTCAAATACATACCTAAACATGTGTTATTAGACTGATACTTTCTTGCTATTAGCAAGTAAAATGTATTATACTACCAACAATACATATACAGTGTGGAAATAAAGTAACGGATAAATTAATTAACTTTGTTAATATTAATTTTTATGAAAAAATGTTGAAGGGTATAGCGATTTTAATTATAGGGCATACACTACAACCACCTTAATGTTGCTACGTCATTTGTTTAAAAAGTTATGACGTCATCGACTTGTTTTAAATAATAAACTCTATCTTTTATTACTGATTTTGGTAGTACTTTTTATGTTGTTTTCAATGATATAAAATTTTCAATATGTTACATATGAAAAAATTGGGAAAAATGATCTTAAAGTTCAAATATTAAAAAGCAATGAAATGAGCAAAATAAATCTAGTTTACCTACGTTTGACGGAAAGCCATTGACGAAACATTCGTTTTTATTGAAATTATAAATAACAAGTGAAAAATACAACTAGAATTTATTATCAACTCCATTCAAAGTTAAGAATGACGACGACTGCGTCTTACTTAATTGTACCAGTTTTATTAATAAAATAGTTTTCTAAAGGTAAATTCTAATTTAGAAAAAGCAAAGGACGCTTATTTTGTTATGACATTTACAAATTGTTTCATTCTGACATCTTTTTTGTTTTATCCACAGTTAACTAGATTTATTTTGCTCATTGCATTGGTTTTTAATATTTAAAGTTTAAGACCATTTTTCTAGATTTTTTCAAATGGCACATATTGAAAATTTGCTACCGTCCGTAACGGGATAAAAAGTACTACCGAAATAAATAATAAAAAATATAGGTTGTTATTTAAAAAAAGTCGATGACGTCATATCATAAAAAACAAATTACATAAGAAACCGAAAATCAGCTAAAAATATCCTCTATGGTCCAAATCGCTACACCCCTTCGAGAGTTTTTCATAAAAATGAAGTTAATGAATTTATCCGTTGCTTTATTTCCACACTGTATGTTAGTAGGGAAATCAGGTGACAAAATATCAGTAATATGTATCTTTAAAGCACAACTAATCTGGAATGTTATGATAATCAGATATTTAATTTAAAAAATTATTTCTGTTGTAAGTTATAGTTGCTCAAGTGTCTGTCAGTTTGGCATCGTTAACATTTTGGTATTTGAAAGAAATGCAACGCTTCACTTCATCTCAAATGCTTTCCCTGTCCTCATCCTGAGGTTTATCTCAAAGCAGAACGATACAAAAGACCGCCATTCACAGAAATACGATCCTGATAAACGAGGTGGCTGATAAAGCGCGTCGTAATGAGCACATGATGTAGTTGGCCCTATAAATTAATTTAATCGCCAAACATTTTATTTTTCATTTCATTCGTACCTTGTTCGCGTTCTTATTTATCGCTGCAAAAAATCCCCCACGAACATAAAACAGACAAACGCCGTTCTGTCGAATTAGTCGCCGACTTAAAAAGAAGGGGACGCAGACGTCGTACTTAGAGCTTAATGCACGGGTCGCTTTTTTATCAAATTATTTTAATTGCATCGCGCATTGTCTATTCCCGGGCGAACGATTTCGCATTAATTCCGGGCTGGATTAAAGCCGACAGTTATGCTATGTTTAGTGTTATGGCCGCACAATCATGTGCCTGACTCGTGCCATTCCGCCTCGTTTACTTCAGAAGAGTCCGCTTCATCCTGCCATAAATTTGACTTTTATTAGTTCCGCACTGCAAATATAATGTTTATATCTCTAGGTGAAGCTTAATGACGAACGGGAACATTTAATGGCGGACGCGAATGCCTTCTTGCTAAGCTAAATACAATGTACGCGTGCTTCATCAAGATGGATGAAAATCTGCAGCTTCTTGAATATGAAATGTTTTTAATAAAGGCAAAGTAAAATGGACTAAATTCAACATCGCGGCTCCAGAGTGAACTGTTCATAACCCCTTATGAGAAATATGGCTTAAATAGCATACGTACAAGATGGAAGCTAACGATCTGTATAATTGACATACACAATCGTGTTCGATTTCGCAGTGTAATCAGAAAATCTTATTTGTCTTAAGGGATACTTATATGCTATCAATTACTTCAAGCGCAGCTAGATAATTTAGTTTGCTCTCTTTAATAACTTGGGAAATTCTTCTTTTCTAGCATTGGTCAGAGAGATATTGTCAAAATGCAGTGACAGCTTACAATGAAGTTTCCCTCATAAATGTGGGGTTAAATGTGGTCCAATCAACCGACTCAAACGTTTAAAGCGAAACAGATATTAAACACTGAAATGTGCTCGTTGTGACAATAAAATGCAATTCATAAAATATTTATTATTATTTAAAACTACAGTTTTATATAGTAAAAATCTGGTGTGATACACGCACACAACTTCCTTTTACAGTGATCTTATAATTAGCCAAAAATTCAATTTTTAATTTTTAAGCATTTGTAAAAAAATTTCAAAAATTACAATTGTACAGAAACCGTACAAAATAGAGAGTTAGTTCAAACGAAAAATGTTCTCTAAAATGTTAAGCCCAATTCAAAAATGTAATAATATACCGGCTGTTCAATTGAAAATAGGAGTTATTAAAAAAACAAAGAAAGCCATAATCACCTATTTCACATTAATACACATTAAAAATGTACTAAACATGTAAAGTTTGAAAAAAATCATTAGAGTCGTTTCTGAAAAAATCGAAAAAGCTGAAAAATCACAAGCGTAAACACCATACGTGCGGTTATGCGATTTTCTTCAAAATCTTGCTGTCGCATCTAGATAGTACAGAAGACTTATATATGACGTTTCAACGCCATACCTCTTTTCGTTTTTGAGATATTCTTTTCACACACAGACAGACAGACCAATGAACAGAAATATGTTTTTTGGGTTCAGGAAACTCTAAAATGTGAAGATCTGTTGAAAACTCAATTTCGAATTTTTGGGGTGAATCCAATACTTCCTTTATTGCAACAGGAAGTAAAAATAACAGTCAGAGAGCACAAAATTATAAAAAAATTCTAGTCTGTAAACTGAAATATATTCAAAGATATTGTATATTATTGAAACGAATAGCAATTAATTGATGGTGAAACTATTGTGTTTGAAATTATTGAAGCAATATTCTAAGGAAGAATGAAAGCAGTTGTTAGGTATACGAAAAATCTGAGTACAAGATATATTTGAACCGCTAACGCTGTATTTTGTAAAAATACGAATTGTCTGATATTGTTTGGTAATAAAAGACTAATATTATTATTATTATTAATTATTAGAAACTTACCACTAAGTATATTTTTTCATAAACTAAATTTGGCTGATTTAATTAAGATTTCTAAAGCATCTAATCTTTGACTTTTATTTTCTTCAACAAATAATCACAATGTTTAAATAATAGTTATTTATTGAATAAGTGTTTTAGATGGTGTTTTATCCACGCAAGAATGTTTTAAACGCGAGAACGCAGTTCGAGCGTTTAATTTTCTTAAGTGGATACAACCCAACTAAAACACGAATACAATACAACGTTTTATCCAACAAATCAATAAATATCTAAAAAAACATAGGTTTTGTATTGACAGCCACGAAAAGTCATAGTGACAATTTGGAAAGTACCGAAAGATCAAATGTTATACGTTTGGCAGTACAAATTCGACAGGTTAATAGGTTAAGTTTTGTTTGTTATTTGACACAGATTGGCGCAAAACTTAACCTACAATTTCGAATTTGGCATAGCTTGACAGTGCTACCAACAATGCAGTAGTAAGTGACATGGTTTTATTCCACTAGTGGAATAAAGTAATTTCATTATTCCACTAGTGGATAAAGTGGTACTTTAGACGGTTCATAAGTGTGGATAAAACTTCAATTATAAGGTGATTGTGGATAAACAGATTATTTACAACTTTAACTCAGTTTTCTCAATGTATGCAAAGAAAAATCGATCATTATGCAATGATGTTTGAATCGATTCAACTGTATTTTCATGTTTATAGATTTCCAAAAACATGTAGCTTCAATTCCAAACATCCACTTATATGATGCGTTACCAATATACCACAGTGTTAAAGGTCGGCAGTATTACAATTTTGCTGTTGTATAGGAATGAAATTGTTTGATGTTGCTAGAAGAAAACTATGATACTATGTTAATTTAAACGATAGAATTTGCGGTTTTTACTTTAATTATTTTGGAGAACAAGATAATTTTTTTAACCTTGTATATTTAACATACGAGAAATGATCAGAAATGCCACTATACCGTTCAAAAATAAAAGAAATTTACTTTCGATTGCACATAAGCTATAGGAAATAAGTTTTCTGCAATTTTGGGATGTTTTTATGATATCCCTTTTCTGTACAGTAGCTTTTGAATGTTGTTTAACAAATGGGTTATACGTCATCCCTCCATACATTGTGATCAGTACCAAGATGATGCTCCAAGTGCTCCTATTTGGATTGCGAAGCTACCAACACGGCATCTATAAACGCCGAACAAAAATCCTCGAGTAACTTCATTGCAGAACCTTTGAAAAGTCTGAGCGGCATTCCTCAAACCAAAACTCATAAAAGGAAATTTATTAGAATTCGAAGGTATTATGGCAGAATTATGGATATTGTCAGCACTGGTGTTTGATTAAATGCTTTTACCAAATCGGTAGTTGAAGAAAAAAAATAAAGCCGAAAATATTGTGTCCAAAATCTTCTATGTGTGGAATACGATAGCAATCCGGGAGTGTCCCAGAATTTAAGGTGCGGTAATCAGCGCTGCGGACGGTTGCTCTTGGATGGCGGGCGATTCTTTGTTCCAGCATGAATTGCAATTCCTTTCTAATTGCCTGAATTCTACCTGGTGGCAGTCGTCTTGTATGGCAAAGTTTCTGGCAAATGCATAAAGGTAACCAGAGCATACGATTCAAACTAGATTGCAAGATTTGGCGATTGCGGCCGGTAGTTCAATGCTCACCTCTTGAAGGAAGTCGCCATCCTTATGGGGATGCAGCATATTTGCACCACAACATACCTTCCTGCAGCAAATGGAATGGTCGAACGTTTCCACCGACTATCTATCTACCACGTTTTTATTGAGCGAGATTTTTTAAACGAATAAAAGCAATAGATCGAGTATTAATTCAATAATATTGTTTTCTCTAAGAATTCATTCTTTTAAAAAACCAGGTTCAAAGGTAACAAAAATAATAAATTACTACAGACGGTATAAAAATGCGGAATCACTTTACTCATCAAGTTAAATGTAAAGTGAAACCTTTGGGATTACAATATACCAATAATATATTTCTGAAATAAACCCAAATAAAAATTTTCCAGGATTCCCACTAAGAAAATATTACGGAAATGTGAGGAAATGCATACATTAAAAACGATGAAGAAAGCTTGTTTGAGCAACACTTAGAAAATATTTTTAAGCACAATCCTCTAAAGCTCAGTATGGAGAGCAGAGCAAAGATCTTCAATCTAAAATTATATTAGATCCGATATTTCAACAACGCCCAAAGATTTTAATCCAATTCTTCCGCAAGATATTCAATACTCCCGCTTTGAAAGCTTTCTAGAGCATGACCAAATGCATTATATGGTACTCAGGACTTTAACTCATATAACTACTGCTTTCCCGCAAATTTATTCAACGCTTGGTTATTTTCGAAACAGAGTAAAACAGTAGTTAACAATTATAGACCTATAAGTCTGCTTCTACTTGTCAAAGCTGTACGAAAAAATTATAGGCTGACTTTCCGCAGTAATCTCTCGACCTCCCATCAATTACTGCGAATAAGTACTGCAATATCAAACTGGTTTTAAGCAAAAGAGCACATAGCAATCGATATCGATATTTTTCAGGCGTTTGATAGTTTTCCAAGAAGACCAGATCTATAAACTGCTTCAAATCAATCGACCC
>CALNHX010009694.1:0-47189 GCA_940337035.1 Agriotes lineatus | reverse complement strand
TGCAGTGTTTTGTACAGTTTGAATATTATATAAAAGAATATTAATGGCATCTACAAACGCCTTTTGACACGTTTAAATTAGTTTGAGTATGAAACGAAATGAGAGAAAATTAAAATGTAAAAAATAATTTTAATGGTCTTGCAGTGTTTTGTACAGCTTGAAAATTATATAAAAGAGTATTAATGGCATCTACAAACGCCTTTTGACACGTTTAAATTCTTTTGAGTATGAAACGAAATGAGAGAAAATTAACATGTACAAAATCATTCTAATGGTTTTGCAGTGTTTTCTACAGCTTGAAAATTATATAAAAGAGTATTAATGGCATCTACAAGCGCCTTTTGACACGTTTAAATTAGTTTGAGTATGAAACGAAATGAGAGAAAATTAAAATGTACAAAATCATTCTAATGGTTTTGCAGTGTTTTCTACAGCTTGAAAATTATATAAAAGAATATTAATGGCATATACAAACGCCTTTTGACACGTTTAAATTAGTTTGAGTATGAAACGAAATGAGAGAAAATTAAAATGTACAAAATCATTCTAATGGTTTTGCAGTGTTTTCTACAGCTTGAAAATTATATAAAAGAATATTAATGGCATCTACAAACGCCTTTTGACACGTTTAAATTAGTTTGAGTATGAAACGAAATGAGAGAAAATTAACATGTACAAAATCATTCTAATGGTTTTGCAGTGTTTTCTACAGCTTGAAAATTATATAAAAGAATAATAATGGCATCTACAAACGCCTTTTGACACGTTTAAATTAGTTTGAGTATGAACCGAAATGAGAGAAAATTAACATGTACAAAATAATTCTAATGGTTTTGCAGTGTTTTCTACAACTTGAAAATTATATAAACGAATATTAATGGCATCTACAAACGCCTTTTGACACGTTTAAATTATTTTGAGTATGAAACAAAATGAGAGAAAATTAAAATGTACAAAATCATTCTAATGGTTTTGCAGTGTTTTCTACAGCTTGAAAATTATATAAAAGAATATTAATGGCATATACAAACGCCTTTTGACACGTTTAAATTAGTTTGAGTATGAAACGAAATGAGAGAAAATTAAAATGTACAAAATCATTCTAATGGTTTTGCAGTGTTTTCTACAGCTTGAAAATTATATAAAAGAATATTAATGGCATCTACAAACGCCTTTTGACACGTTTAAATTAGTTTGAGTATGAAACGAAATGAGAGAAAATTAACATGTACAAAATCATTCTAATGGTTTTGCAGTGTTTTCTACAGCTTAAACTTTATATAAAAGAATAATAATGGCATCTACAAACGCCTTTTGACACGTTTAAATTAGTTTGAGTATGAACCGAAATGAGAGAAAATTAACATGTACAAAATAATTCTAATTTTCTTGCAGTGTTTTGTACAGCTTGAAAATTATATAAAACAGTATTAATAGCATTTATAAACGCCTTTTGACACGTTTAAATTAGTTTGAGTATGAAACGAAATGAAAGAAAATTAAAATGTACAAAATTATTCTAATGGTTTTGCAGTGTTTTCTACAACTTGAAAATTATATAAACGAATATTAATGGCATCTACAAACGCCTTTTGACACGTTTAAATTATTTTGAGTATGAAACGAAATGAGAGAAAATTAAAATGTACAAAATCATTCTAATGGTTTTGCAGTGTTTTCTACAGCTTGAAAATTATATAAAAGAATATTAATGGCATCTACAAACGGCTTTTGACACGTTTAAATTAGTTTGAGTATGAAACGAAATGAGAGAAAATTAAAATGTAAAAAATCATTCTAATGGTTTTGCAGTGTTTTCTACAGCTTGAAAATTATATAAAAGAATAATAATGGCATCTACAAACGCCTTTTGACACGTTTAAATTAGTTTGAGTATGAAACGAAATGAGAGAAAATTAAAATGTACAAAATCATTCTAATGGTTTTGCAGTGTTTTCTACAGCTTGAAAATTATATAAAAGAATATTAATGGCATCTACAAACGCCTTTTGACACGTTTAAATTAGTTTGAGTATGAAACGAAATGAGAGAAAATTAACATGTACAAAATCATTCTAATGGTTTTGCAGTGTTTTCTACAGCTTGAAAATTATATAAAAGAATAATAATGGCATCTACAAACGCCTTTTGACACGTTTAAATTAGTTTGAGTATGAACCGAAATGAGAGAAAATTAACATGTACAAAATAATTCTAATTTTCTTGCAGTGTTTTGTACAGCTTGAAAATTATATAAAACAGTATTAATAGCATTTATAAACGCCTTTTGACACGTTTAAATTAGTTTGAGTATGAAACGAAATGAAAGAAAATTAAAATGTACAAAATTATTCTAATCGTTTTGCAGTGTTTTCTACAGCTTGAAAATTATATAAAACAGTACTAATAGCATCTATAACCGCCTTTTGACATGTTTAAATTAGTTTGAGTATGAAACGAAATGAGAGAAAATTAACATGTACAAAATAATTCGAATGGTCTTGCAGTGTTTTCTACAGCTTGAAAATTATATAAAACAGTATTAATAGCATTTATAAACGCCTTTTGACACGTTTAAATTAGTTTGAGTATGAAACGAAATGAAAGAAAATTAAAAAGTACAAAATAATTCTAATGGTTTTGCAGTGTTTTCTACAGCTTGAAAATTATATAAAACAGTACTAATAGCATCTATAACCGCCTTTTGACATGTTTAAATTAGTTTGAGTATGAAACGAAATGAGAGAAAATTAACATGTACAAAATAATTCGAATGGTCTTGCAGTGTTTTCTACAGCTTGAAAATTATATAAAACAGTATTAATAGCATTTATAAACGCCTTTTGACACGTTTAAATTAGTTTGAGTATGAAACGAAATGAAAGAAAATTAAAAAGTACAAAATAATTCTAATGGTTTTGCAGTGTTTTCTACAGCTTGAAAATTATATAAAACAGTACTAATAGCATCTATAACCGCCTTTTGACATGTTTAAATTAGTTTGAGTATGAAACGAAATGAGAGAAAATTAACATGTACAAAATAATTCGAATGGTCTTGCAGTGTTTTCTACAGCTTGAAAATTATATAAAACAGTATTAATAGCATTTATAAACGCCTTTTGACACGTTTAAATTAGTTTGAGTATGAAACGAAATGAAAGAAAATTAAAATGTACAAAATTATTCTAATCGTTTTGCAGTGTTTTCTACAGCTTGAAAATTATATAAAACAGTACTAATAGCATCTATAACCGCCTTTTGACATGTTTAAATTAGTTTGAGTATGAAACGAAATGAGAGAAAATTAACATGTACAAAATAATTCGAATGGTCTTGCAGTGTTTTCTACAGCTTGAAAATTATATAAAACAGTATTAATAGCATCTAGAAACGCCTTTTGACACGTTTAAATTAGTTTGAGTATGAAACGAAATGAGACAAAATTAAAATGTACAAAATCATTCTAATGGTTTTGCAGTGTTTTCTACAGCTTAAAAATTATATAAAAGAATATTAATGGCATCTACAAACGCCTTTTGACACGTTTAAATTAGTTTGAGTATGAAACGAAGTGAGAGAAAATTAAAATATACAAAATCATTCTAATGGTTTTGCATTGTTTTCTACAGCTTGAAAATTATATAAAAGAATATTAATGGCATCTACAAACGCCTTTTGACACGTTTAAATTAGTTTGAGTATGAAACGAATTGAGAGAAAATTAAAATGTACAAAATAATTCTAATGGTTTTGCAGTGTTTTCTACAGCTTGACAATTATATAAAAGAATATTAATGGCATCTAGAAACGCCATTTGACACGGTTAAATTAGTTTGAGTATGAAACGAAATGAGAGAAAATTAAAATGTATAAAATCATTCTAATGGTTTTGCAGTGTTTTCTACAGCTTGAAAATTATATAGAAGAATATTAATGGCATCTACAAACGCCTTTTGACACGTTTAAATTAGTTTGAGTATGAAACGAAATGAGAGAAAATTAAAATGTACAAAATCATTCTAATGGTTTTGCAGTGTTTTCTACAGCTTGAAAATTATATAAAAGAATATTAATGGCATCTACAAACGCCTTTTGACACGTTTAAATTAGTTTGAGTATAAAACGAATTGAGAGAAAATTAAAATGTACAAAATAATTCTAATGGTTTTGCAGTATTTTCTACAGCTTGACAATTATATAAAAGAATATTAATGGCATCTAGAAACGCCTTTTGACACGTTTAAATTAGTTTGAGTATGAAACGAAATGAGAGAAAATTAACATGTACAAAATAATTCGAATGGTCTTGCAGTGTTTTCTACAGCTTGAACATTATATAAAAGAATATTAATGGCATCTACAAACGCCTTTTGACACGTTTAAATTAGTTTGAGTATGAAACGAAATGAGAGAAAATTAACATGTACAAAATAATTCTAATGGTTTTTCAGTGTTTTCTACAGCTTGAAAATTATATAAAAGAGTATTAATGGCATCAACAAACGCATTTTGACACGTTTAAATTAGTTTGAGTATGAAACGAAATGAGAGAAAATTAACATGTACAAAATCATTCTAATGGTTTTGCAGTGTTTTCTACAGCTTGAAAATTATATAAAAGAGTATTAATGGCATGAACAAACGCATTTTGACACGTTTAAATTAGTTTGAGTATGACACGAAATGAGAGAACATTAAAATGTACAAAATCATTCTAATGGCTTTGCAGTGTTTTCTACAGCTTGAAAATGATATAAAAGAGTATTAATGGCATCTACAAACGCCTTTTGACGCGTTTAAATTAATTTGAGTATGAAACGAAATGAGAGAAACTTAAAATGTACAAAATAATTCTAATGGTCTTGCATTGTTTTCTACATCTTTAAAATTATATAAAAGAGTATTAATAGCATCTACAAACGCCTTTTGACACGTTTAAATTAGTTTGAGTATGAAACGAAATGAGAGAAAATTAACATGTACAAAATAATTCTAATGGTCTTGCAGTGTTTTGTACAGTTTGAAAATTATATAAAACAGTATTAATAGCATCTATAAACGCCTTTTGACACGTTTAAATTAGTTTGAGTATGAAACGAAATGAGAGAAAATTAAAATGTACAAAATAATTCTAATGGTCTTGCAGTGTTTTGTACAGCTTGAAAATTATATAAAACAGTATTAATAGCATCTATAAACGCCTTTTGACACGTTTAAATTAGTTTGAGTATGAAACGAAATGAGTGAAAATTAAAAGTAAAAAAATAATTTTAATGGTCTTGCAGTGTTTTCTGCAGCTTGAAAATTATATAAAAGAGTATTAATGGCATCTACAAACGCCTTTTGACACGTTTAAATTAGTTTGAGTATACAACGAAATGAGAGAAAATTAAAATGTAAAAAATAATTCTAATGGTCTTGCAGTGTTTTGTACAGTTTGAAAATTATATAAAAGAATATTAATGGCATCTACAAACGCCTTTTGACACGTTTAAATTAGTTTGAGTATAAAACGAAATGAGAGAAAATTAAAATGTAAAAAATAATTTTAATGGTCTTGCAGTGTTTTGTACAGCTTGAAAAATATATAAAACAGTATTAATAGCATCTATAAACGCCTTTTGACACGTTTAAATTAGTTTGAGTATGAAACGAAATGAGAGAAAATTAAAATGTACAAAATCATTCTAATGGTTTTGCAGTGTTTTCTACAGCTTGAAAATTATATAAAAGAATATTAATGGCATCTACAAACGCCTTTGACACGTTTAAATTAGTTTGAGTATGAAACGAAATGAGAGAAAATTAACATGTACAAAATAATTCTAATGGTCTTGCAGTGTCTTCTACAGCTTGAAAATTATATAAAAGAGTATTAATGGCATCTACAAACGCCTTTTGACACGTTTAAATTAGTTTGAGTATGAAACGAAATGAGAGAAAATTAAAATGTACAAAATCATTCTAATGGTTTTGCAGTGTTTTCTACAGCTTGAAAATTATATAAAAGAATATTAATGGCATATACAAACGCCTTTTGACACGTTTAAATTAGTTTGAGTATGAAACGAAATGAGAGAAAATTAAAATGTACAAAATCATTCTAATGGTTTTGCAGTGTTTTCTACTGCTTGAAAATTATATAAAAGAATATTAATGGCATCTACAAACGCCTTTTGACACGTTTAAATTAGTTTGAGTATGAAACCAAATGAGAGAAAATTAACATGTACAAAATCATTCTAATGGTTTTGCAGTGTTTTCTACAGCTTGAAAATTATATAAAAGAATAATAATGGCATCTACAAACGCCTTTTGACTCGTTTAAATTAGTTTGAGTATGAAACGAAATGAGAGAAAATTAACGTGTACAAAATAATTCTAATTTTCTTGCAGTGTTTTGTACAGCTTGAAAATTATATAAAACAGTATTAATAGCATTTATAAACGCCTTTTGACACGTTTAAATTAGTTTGAGTATGAAACGAAATGAAAGAAAATTAAAATGTACAAAATTATTCTAATGGTTTTGCAGTGTTTTCTACAGCTTGAAAATAATATAAACGAATATTAATGGCATCTACAAACGCCTTTTGACACGTTTAAATTATTTTGAGTATGAAACAAAATGAGAGAAAATTAAAATGTACAAAATCATTCTAATGGTTTTGCAGTGTTTTCTACAGCTTGAAAATTATATAAAAGAATATTAATGGCATCTACAAACGCCTTTTGACACGTTTAAATTAGTTTGAGTATGAAACGAAATGAGAGAAAATTAACATGTACAAAATAATTCTAATGGTCTTGCAGTGTTTTGTACAGCTTGAAAATTATATAAAACAGTATTAATAGCATCTATAAACGCCTTTTGACACGTTTAAATTAGTTTGAGTATGAAACGAAATGAGAGAAAATTAAAATGTACAAAATCATTCTAATGGTTTTGCAGTGTTTTCTACAGCTTAAAAATTATATAAAAGAATATTAATGGCATCTACAAACGCCTTTTGACACGTTTAAATTAGTTTGAGTATGAAACGAAAAGAGAGAAAATTAACATGTACAAAATAATTCTAATGGTCTTGCAGTGTCTTCTACAGCTTGAAAATTATATAAAAGAGTATTAATGGCATCTACAAACGCCTTTTGACACGTTTAAATTAGTTTGAGTATGAAACGAAATGAGAGAAAATTAACGTGTACAAAATAATTCTAATTTTCTTGCAGTGTTTTGTACAGCTTGAAAATTATATAAAACAGTATTAATAGCATTTATAAACGCCTTTTGACACGTTTAAATTAGTTTGAGTATGAAACGAAATGAAAGAAAATTAAAATGTACAAAATTATTCTAATGGTTTTGCAGTGTTTTCTACAGCTTGAAAATTATATAAACGAATATTAATGGCATCTACAAACGCCTTTTGACACGTTTAAATTAGTTTGAGTATGAAACGAAATGAGAGAAAATTAAAATGTACAAAATCATTCTAATGGTTTTGCAGTGTTTTCTACAGCTTGAAAATTATATAAAAGAATATTAATGGCATCTACAAACGCCTTTTGACACGTTTAAATTAGTTTGAGTATGAAACGAAATAAGAGAAAATTAACATGTACAAAATCATTCTAATGGTTTTGCAGTGTTTTCTACAGCTTGAAAATTATATAAAAGAATAATATTGGCATCTACAAACGCCTTTTGACACGTTTAAATTAGTTTGAGTATGAAACGAAATAAGAGAAAATTAACGTGTACAAAATCATTCTAATGGTTTTGCAGTGTTTTCTACAGCTTGAAAATTATATAAAAGAATAATAATGGCATCTACAAACGCCTTTTGACACGTTTAAATTAGTTTGAGTATGAAACGAAATAAGAGAAAATTAACGTGTACAAAATAATTCTAATATTCTTGCAGTGTTTTGTACAGCTTGAAAATTATATAAAACAGTATTAATAGCATTTATAAACGCCTTTTGGCACGTTTAAATTAGTTTGAGTATGAAACGAAATGAAAGAAAATTAAAATGTACAAAATTATTCTAATGGTTTTGCAGTGTTTTCTACAGCTTGAAAATTATATAAAAGAATATTAATGGCATATACAAACGCCTTTTGACACGTTTAAATTAGTTTGAGTATGAAACGAAATGAGAGAAAATTAAAATGTACAAAATCATTCTAATGGTTTTGCAGTGTTTTCTACAGCTTGAAAATTATATAAAAGAATATTAATGGCATCTACAAACGCCTTTTGACACGTTTAAATTAGTTTGAGTATGAAACGAAATAAGAGAAAATTAACATGTACAAAATCATTCTAATGGTTTTGCAGTGTTTTCTACAGCTTGAAAATTATATAAAAGAATAATAGTGGCATCTACAAACGCCTTTTGACACGTTTAAATTAGTTTGAGTATGAAACGAAATAAGAGAAAATTAACGTGTACAAAATAATTCTAATATTTTTGCAGTGTTTTGTACAGCTTGAAAATTATATAAAACAGTATTAATAGCATTTATAAACGCCTTTTGACACGTTTAAATTAGTTTGAGTATGAAACGAAATGAAAGAAAATTAAAATGTACAAAATTATTCTAATGGTTTTGCAGTGTTTTCTACAGCTTGAAAATTATATAAACGAATATTAATGGCATCTACAAACGCCTTTTGACACGTTTAAATTATTTTGAGTATGAAACAAAATGAGAGAAAATTAAAATGTACAAAATCATTCTAATGGTTTTGCAGTGTTTTCTACAGCTTGAAAATTATATAAAAGAATATTAATGGCATCTACAAACGCCTTTTGACACGTTTAAATTAGTTTGAGTATGAAACGAAATGAGAGAAAATTAACATGTACAAAATAATTCTAATGGTCTTGCAGTGTTTTGTACAGCTTGAAAATTATATAAAACAGTATTAATAGCATCTATAAACGCCTTTTGACACGTTTAAATTAGTTTGAGTATGAAACGAAATGAGAGAAAATTAAAATGTACAAAATCATTCTAATGGTTTTGCAGTGTTTTCTACAGCTTGAAAATTATATAAAAGAATATTAATGGCATCTACAAACGCCTTTGACACGTTTAAATTAGTTTGAGTATGAAACGAAATGAGAGAAAATTAACATGTACAAAATAATTCTAATGGTCTTGCAGTGTCTTCTACAGCTTGAAAATTATATAAAAGAATATTAATGGCATCTACAAACGCCTTTTGACACGTTTAAATTAGTTTGAGTATGAAACGAAATGAGAGAAAATTAACGTGTACAAAATAATTCTAATATTCTTGCAGTGTTTTGTACAGCTTGAAAATTATATAAAACAGTATTAATAGCATTTATAAACGCCTTTTGACACGTTTAAATTAGTTTGAGTATGAAACGAAATGAAAGAAAATTAAAATGTACAAAATTATTCTAATGGTTTTGCAGTGTTTTCTACAGCTTGAAAATTATATAAACGAATATTAATGGCATCTACAAACGCCTTTTGACACGTTTAAATTAGTTTGAGTATGAAACGAAATGAGAGAAAATTAAAATGTACAAAATCATTCTAATGGTTTTGCAGTGTTTTCTACAGCTTGAAAATTATATAAAAGAATATTAATGGCATCTACAAACGCCTTTTGACACGTTTAAATTAGTTTGAGTATGAAACGAAATAAGAGAAAATTAACATGTACAAAATCATTCTAATGGTTTTGCAGTGTTTTCTACAGCTTGAAAATTATATAAAAGAATAATAATGGCATCTACAAACGCCTTTTGACACGTTTAAATTAGTTTGAGTATGAAACGAAATAAGAGAAAATTAACGTGTACAAAATCATTCTAATGGTTTTGCAGTGTTTTCTACAGCTTGAAAATTATATAAAAGAATAATAATGGCATCTACAAACGCCTTTTGACACGTTTAAATTAGTTTGAGTATGAAACGAAATAAGAGAAAATTAACGTGTACAAAATAATTCTAATATTCTTGCAGTGTTTTGTACAGCTTGAAAATTATATAAAACAGTATTAATAGCATTTATAAACGCCTTTTGACACGTTTAAATTAGTTTGAGTATGAAACGAAATGAAAGAAAATTAAAATGTACAAAATTATTCTAATGGTTTTGCAGTGTTTTCTACAGCTTGAAAATTATATAAAAGAATATTAATGGCATATACAAACGCCTTTTGACACGTTTAAATTAGTTTGAGTATGAAACGAAATGAGAGAAAATTAAAATGTACAAAATCATTCTAATGGTTTTGCAGTGTTTTCTACAGCTTGAAAATTATATAAAAGAATATTAATGGCATCTACAAACGCCTTTTGACACGTTTAAATTAGTTTGAGTATGAAACGAAATAAGAGAAAATTAACATGTACAAAATCATTCTAATGGTTTTGCAGTGTTTTCTACAGCTTGAAAATTATATAAAAGAATAATAATGGCATCTACAAACGCCTTTTGACACGTTTAAATTAGTTTGAGTATGAAACGAAATAAGAGAAAATTAACGTGTACAAAATAATTCTAATATTCTTGCAGTGTTTTGTACAGCTTGAAAATTATATAAAACAGTATTAATAGCATTTATAAACGCCTTTTGACACGTTTAAATTAGTTTGAGTATGAAACGAAATGAAAGAAAATTAAAATGTACAAAATTATTCTAATGGTTTTGCAGTGTTTTCTACAGCTTGAAAATTATATAAACGAATATTAATGGCATCTACAAACGCCTTTTGACACGTTTAAATTATTTTGAGTATGAAACAAAATGAGAGAAAATTAAAATGTACAAAATCATTCTAATGGTTTTGCAGTGTTTTCTACAGCTTGAAAATTATATAAAAGAATATTAATGGCATCTACAAACGCCTTTTGACACGTTTAAATTAGTTTGAGTATGAAACGAAATGAGAGAAAATTAACATGTACAAAATAATTCTAATGGTCTTGCAGTGTTTTGTACAGCTTGAAAATTATATAAAACAGTATTAATAGCATCTATAAACGCCTTTTGACACGTTTAAATTAGTTTGAGTATGAAACGAAATGAGAGAAAATTAAAATTGTACAAAATCATTCTAATGGTTTTGCAGTGTTTTCTACAGCTTGAAAATTATATAAAAGAATATTAATGGCATCTACAAACGCCTTTGACACGTTTAAATTAGTTTGAGTATGAAACGAA
The DNA here is from genome assembly GCA_940337035.1 of Agriotes lineatus. NCBI lineage: Eukaryota > Metazoa > Arthropoda > Insecta > Coleoptera > Elateridae > Agriotes > Agriotes lineatus. The sequence continues at coordinate 35,973 of CALNHX010009694.1, read as the reverse complement.
ATGAGAGAAAATTAACATGTACAAAATAATTCTAATGGTCTTGCAGTGTCTTCTACAGCTTGAAAATTATATAAAAGAATATTAATGGCATCTACAAACGCCTTTTGACACGTTTAAATTAGTTTGAGTATGAAACGAAATGAGAGAAAATTAACGTGTACAAAATAATTCTAATATTCTTGCAGTGTTTTGTACAGCTTGAAAATTATATAAAACAGTATTAATAGCATTTATAAACGCCTTTTGACACGTTTAAATTAGTTTGAGTATGAAACGAAATGAAAGAAAATTAAAATGTACAAAATTATTCTAATGGTTTTGCAGTGTTTTCTACAGCTTGAAAATTATATAAACGAATATTAATGGCATCTACAAACGCCTTTTGACACGTTTAAATTATTTTGAGTATGAAACAAAATGAGAGAAAATTAAAATGTACAAAATCATTCTAATGGTTTTGCAGTGTTTTCTACAGCTTGAAAATTATATAAAAGAATATTAATGGCATCTACAAACGCCTTTTGACACGTTTAAATTAGTTTGAGTATGAAACGAAATGAGAGAAAATTAACATGTACAAAATAATTCTAATGGTCTTGCAGTGTTTTGTACAGCTTGAAAATTATATAAAACAGTATTAATAGCATCTATAAACGCCTTTTGACACGTTTAAATTAGTTTGAGTATGAAACGAAATGAGAGAAAATTAAAATGTACAAAATCATTCTAATGGTTTTGCAGTGTTTTCTACAGCTTGAAAATTATATAAAAGAATATTAATGGCATCTACAAACGCCTTTGACACGTTTAAATTAGTTTGAGTATGAAACGAAATGAGAGAAAATTAACATGTACAAAATAATTCTAATGGTCTTGCAGTGTTTTGTACAGCTTGAAAATTATATAAAACAGTATTAATAGCATCTATAAACGCCTTTTGACACGTTTAAATTAGTTTGAGTATGAAACGAAATGAGAGAAAATTAAAATGTACAAAATCATTCTAATGGTTTTGCAGTGTTTTCTACAGCTTGAAAATTATATAAAAGAATATTAATGGCATCTACAAACGCCTTTGACACGTTTAAATTAGTTTGAGTATGAAACGAAATGAGAGAAAATTAAAATGTACAAAATCATTCTAATGGTTTTGCAGTGTTTTCTACAGCTTGAAAATTATATAAAAGAATATTAATGGCATCTACAAACGCCTTTGACACGTTTAAATTAGTTTGAGTATGAAACGAAATGAGAGAAAATTAAAATGTACAAAATCATTCTAATGGTTTTGCAGTGTTTTCTACAGCTTGAAAATTATATAAAAGAATATTAATGGCATCTACAAACGCCTTTTGACACGTTTAAATTAGTTTGAGTATGAAACGAAATGAGAGAAAATTAAAATGTACAAAATCATTCTAATGGTTTTGCAGTGTTTTCTACAGCTTGAAAATTATATAAAAGAATATTAATGGCATCTACAAACGCCTTTGACACGTTTAAATTAGTTTGAGTATGAAACGAAATGAGAGAAAATTAAAATGTACAAAATCATTCTAATGGTTTTGCAGTGTTTTCTACAGCTTGAAAATTATATAAAAGAATATTAATGGCATCTACAAACGCCTTTGACACGTTTAAATTAGTTTGAGTATGAAACGAAATGAGAGAAAATTAAAATGTACAAAATCATTCTAATGGTTTTGCAGTGTTTTCTACAGCTTGAAAGTTATATAAAATAATATTAATGGCATCTACAAACGCCTTTGACACGTTTAAATTAGTTTGAGTATGAAACGAAATGAGAGAAAATTAAAATGTACAAAATCATTCTAATGGTTTTGCAGTGTTTTCTACAGCTTGAAAATTATATAAAAGAATATTAATGGCATCTACAAACGCCTTTGACACGTTTAAATTAGTTTGAGTATGAAACGAAATGAGAGAAAATTAAAATGTACAAAATCATTCTAATGGTTTTGCAGTGTTTTCTACAGCTTGAAAATTATATAAAAGAATATTAATGGCATCTACAAACGCCTTTTGACACGTTTAAATTAGTTTGAGTATGAAACGAAATGAGAGAAAATTAAAATGTACAAAATAATTCTAATGGTTTTGCAGTGTTTTCTACAGCTTGAAAATTATATAAAAGAATATTAATGGCATCTACAAACGCCTTTGACACGTTTAAATTAGTTTGAGTATGAAACGAAATGAGAGAAAATTAAAATGTACAAAATCATTCTAATGGTTTTGCAGTGTTTTCTACAGCTTGAAAATTATATAAAAGAATATTAATGGCATCTACAAACGCCTTTGACACGTTTAAATTAGTTTGAGTATGAAACGAAATGAGAGAAAATTAAAATGTACAAAATCATTCTAATGGTTTTGCAGTGTTTTCTACAGCTTGAAAATTATATAAAAGAATATTAATGGCATCTATAAACGCCTTTTGACACGTTTAAATTAGTTTGAGTATGAAACGAAATGAGAGAAAATTAAAATGTACAAAATCATTCTAATGGTTTTGCAGTGTTTTCTACAGCTTGAAAATTATATAAAAGAATATTAATGGCATCTACAAACGCCTTTGACACGTTTAAATTAGTTTGAGTATGAAACGAAATGAGAGAAAATTAAAATGTACAAAATCATTCTAATGGTTTTGCAGTGTTTTCTACAGCTTGAAAATTATATAAAAGAATATTAATGGCATCTACAAACGCCTTTGACACGTTTAAATTAGTTTGAGTATGAAACGAAATGAGAGAAAATTAAAATGTACAAAATCATTCTAATGGTTTTGCAGTGTTTTCTACAGCTTGAAAATTATATAAAAGAATATTAATGGCATCTACAAACGCCTTTTGACACGTTTAAATTAGTTTGAGTATGAAACGAAATGAGAGAAAATTAAAATGTACAAAATCATTCTAATGGTTTTGCAGTGTTTTCTACAGCTTGAAAATTATATAAAAGAATATTAATGGCATCTACAAACGCCTTTGACACGTTTAAATTAGTTTGAGTATGAAACGAAATGAGAGAAAATTAAAATGTACAAAATCATTCTAATGGTTTTGCAGTGTTTTCTACAGCTTGAAAATTATATAAAAGAATATTAATGGCATCTACAAACGCCTTTGACACGTTTAAATTAGTTTGAGTATGAAACGAAATGAGAGAAAATTAAAATGTACAAAATCATTCTAATGGTTTTGCAGTGTTTTCTACAGCTTGAAAATTATATAAAAGAATATTAATGGCATCTACAAACGCCTTTGACACGTTTAAATTAGTTTGAGTATGAAACGAAATGAGAGAAAATTAAAATGTACAAAATCATTCTAATGGTTTTGCAGTGTTTTCTACAGCTTGAAAATTATATAAAAGAATATTAATGGCATCTACAAACGCCTTTGACACGTTTAAATTAGTTTGAGTATGAAACGAAATGAGAGAAAATTAAAATGTACAAAATCATTCTAATGGTTTTGCAGTGTTTTCTACAGCTTGAAAATTATATAAAAGAATATTAATGGCATCTACAAACGCCTTTGACACGTTTAAATTAGTTTGAGTATGAAACGAAATGAGAGAAAATTAAAATGTACAAAATCATTCTAATGGTTTTGCAGTGTTTTCTACAGCTTGAAAATTATATAAAAGAATATTAATGGCATCTACAAACGCCTTTTGACACGTTTAAATTAGTTTGAGTATGAAACGAAATGAGAGAAAATTAACGTGTACAAAATAATTCTAATATTCTTGCAGTGTTTTGTACAGCTTGAAAATTATATAAAACAGTATTAATAGCATTTATAAACGCCTTTTGACACGTTTAAATTAGTTTGAGTATGAAACGAAATGAAAGAAAATTAAAATGTACAAAATTATTCTAATGGTTTTGCAGTGTTTTCTACAGCTTGAAAATTATATAAACGAATATTAATGGCATCTACAAACGCCTTTTGACACGTTTAAATTATTTTGAGTATGAAACAAAATGAGAGAAAATTAAAATGTACAAAATCATTCTAATGGTTTTGCAGTGTTTTCTACAGCTTGAAAATTATATAAAAGAATATTAATGGCATCTACAAACGCCTTTTGACACGTTTAAATTAGTTTGAGTATGAAACGAAATGAGAGAAAATTAACATGTACAAAATAATTCTAATGGTCTTGCAGTGTTTTGTACAGCTTGAAAATTATATAAAACAGTATTAATAGCATCTATAAACGCCTTTTGACACGTTTAAATTAGTTTGAGTATGAAACGAAATGAGAGAAAATTAAAATGTACAAAATCATTCTAATGGTTTTGCAGTGTTTTCTACAGCTTGAAAATTATATAAAAGAATATTAATGGCATCTACAAACGCCTTTGACACGTTTAAATTAGTTTGAGTATGAAACGAAATGAGAGAAAATTAACATGTACAAAATAATTCTAATGGTCTTGCAGTGTTTTGTACAGCTTGAAAATTATATAAAACAGTATTAATAGCATCTATAAACGCCTTTTGACACGTTTAAATTAGTTTGAGTATGAAACGAAATGAGAGAAAATTAAAATGTACAAAATCATTCTAATGGTTTTGCAGTGTTTTCTACAGCTTGAAAATTATATAAAAGAATATTAATGGCATCTACAAACGCCTTTGACACGTTTAAATTAGTTTGAGTATGAAACGAAATGAGAGAAAATTAAAATGTACAAAATCATTCTAATGGTTTTGCAGTGTTTTCTACAGCTTGAAAATTATATAAAAGAATATTAATGGCATCTACAAACGCCTTTGACACGTTTAAATTAGTTTGAGTATGAAACGAAATGAGAGAAAATTAAAATGTACAAAATCATTCTAATGGTTTTGCAGTGTTTTCTACAGCTTGAAAATTATATAAAAGAATATTAATGGCATCTACAAACGCCTTTTGACACGTTTAAATTAGTTTGAGTATGAAACGAATTGAGAGAAAATTAAAATGTACAAAATAATTCTAATGGTTTTGCAGTGTTTTCTACAGCTTGAAAATTATATAAAAGAATATTAATGGCATCTACAAACGCCTTTTGACACGTTTAAATTAGTTTGAGTATGAAACGAAATGAGAGAAAATTAACATGTACAAAATCATTCTAATGGTTTTGCAGTGTTTTCTACAGCTTGAAAATTATATAAAAGCGTATTAATGGCATCAACAAACGAATTTTGATACGTTTAAATTAGTTTGAGTATGAAACGAAATGAGAGAAAATTAAAATGTACAAAATCATTCTAATGGTTTTGCAGTGTTTTCTACAGCTTGAAAATTATATAAAAGAATATTAATGGCATCTACAAACGCCTTTTGACACGTTTAAATTAGTTTGAGTATGAAACGAAATGAGAGAAAATTAACAAATACAAAATAATTCGAATGGTCTTGCAGTGTTTTCTACAGCTTGAACATTATATAAAAGAATATTAATGGCATCTACAAACGCCTTTTGACACGTTTAAATTAGTTTGAGTATGAAACGAAATGAGAGGAAATTAACATGTACAAAATAATTCTAATGGTTTTGCAGTGTTTTCTACAGCTTGAAAATTATATAAAAGAGTATTAATGGCATGAACAAACGCATTTTGACACGTTTAAATTAGTTTGAGTATGAAACGAAATGAGAGAAAATTAAAATGTACAAAATTATTCTAATGGTTTTGCAGTGTTTTCTACAGCTTGAAAATTATATAAACGAATATTAATGGCATCTACAAACGCCTTTTGACACGTTTAAATTATTTTGAGTATGAAACAAAATTGTAAAATTAAAATGTACAAAATCATTCTAATGGTTTTGCAGTGTTTTCTACAGCTTGAAAATTATATAAAAGAATATTAATGGCATCTACAAACGCCTTTTGACACGTTTAAATTAGTTTGAGTATGAAACGAAATGAGAGAAAATTAACATGTACAAAATAATTCTAATGGTCTTGCAGTGTTTTGTACAGCTTGAAAATTATATAAAACAGTATTAATAGCATCTATAAACGCCTTTTGACACGTTTAAATTAGTTTGAGTATGAAACGAAATGAGAGAAAATTAAAATGTACAAAATCATTCTAATGGTTTTGCAGTTTTTTCTACAGCTTGAAAATTATATAAAAGAATATTAATGGCATCTACAAACGCCTTTGACACGTTTAAATTAGTTTGAGTATGAAACGAAATGAGAGAAAATTAACATGTACAAAATAATTCTAATGGTCTTGCAGTGTTTTCTACAGCTTGAAAATTATATAAAAGAGTATTAATGGCATCTACAAACGCCTTTTGACACGTTTAAATTAGTTTGAGTATGAAACAAAATGAGAGAAAATTAAAATGTACAAAATCATTCTAATGGTTTTGCAGTGTTTTCTACAGCTTGAAAATTATATAAAAGAATATTAATGGCATCTACAAACGCCTTTGACACGTTTAAATTAGTTTGAGTATGAAACGAAATGAGAGAAAATTAACATGTACAAAATAATTCTAATGGTCTTGCAGTGTTTTCTACATCTTGAAAATTATATAAAAGAATATTAATGGCATCTACAAACGCCTTTTGACACGTTTAAATTAGTTTGAGTATGAAACGAAATGAGAGAAAATTAAAATGTACTAAATAATTCTAATGGTCTTGCAGTGTTTTCTACAGCTTGAAAATTATATAAAACAGTATTAATAGCATCTATAAACGCCTTTTGAAACGTTTAAATTAGTTTGAGTATGAAACGAAATGAGAGAAAATTAAAATGTACTAAATAATTCTAATGGTCTTGCAGTGTTTTCTACAGCTTGAAAATTGTATAAAAAATATTAATGGCATCTACAAACGCCTTTTGACACGTTTAAATTAGTTCGAGTATGAAACGAAATGAGAGAAAATTAACATGTACAAAATAATTCTAATGGTCTTGCAGTGTTTTGTACAGCTTGAAAATGATAAAAAACAGTATTAATAGATTCTATAAACGCCTTTTGACACGTTTAAATTAATTTGAGTATGAAACGAAATGAGAGAAACTTAAAATGTACAAAATAATTCAAATGGTCTTGCAGTGTTTTCTACATCTTGAAAATTATATAAGAGAGTATTAATAGCATCTACGAACGCCTTTTGACACGTTTAAATTAGTTTGAGTATGAAACAAATTAAGAGAAAATTAAAATGTACAAAATCATTCTAATGGTTTTGCAGTGTTTTCTACAGCTTGAAAATTATATAAAAAAGTATTAATAGCATCTACGAACGCCTTCTGACACGTTTAAATTAGCTTGAGTATGAAACGAATTGAGAGAAAATTAAAATGTACAAAATAATTCTAATGGTTTTGCAGTGTTTTCTACAGCTTGAAAATTATATAAAAGAATATTAATGGCATCTACAAACGCCTTTTGACACGTTTAAATTAGTTTGAGTATGAAACGAAATGAGAGAAAATTAACATGTACAAAATCATTCTAATGGTTTTGCAGTGTTTTCTACAGCTTGAAAATTATATAAAAGCGTATTAATGGCATCAACAAACGAATTTTGATACGTTTAAATTAGTTTGAGTATGAAACGAAATGAGAGAAAATTAAAATGTACAAAATCATTCTAATGGTTTTGCAGTGTTTTCTACAGCTTGAAAATTATATAAAAGAATATTAATGGCATCTACAAACGCCTTTTGACACGTTTAAATTAGTTTGAGTATGAAACGAAATGAGAGAAAATTAACAAATACAAAATAATTCGAATGGTCTTGCAGTGTTTTCTACAGCTTGAACATTATATAAAAGAATATTAATGGCATCTACAAACGCCTTTTGACACGTTTAAATTAGTTTGAGTATGAAACGAAATGAGAGGAAATTAACATGTACAAAATAATTCTAATGGTTTTGCAGTGTTTTCTACAGCTTGAAAATTATATAAAAGAGTATTAATGGCATGAACAAACGCATTTTGACACGTTTAAATTAGTTTGAGTATGAAACGAAATGAGAGAAAATTAAAATGTACAAAATCATTCTAATGGTTTTGCAGTGTTTTCTACAGCTTGAAAATTATATAAAAGAATATTAATGGCATCTACAAACGCCTTTTGACACGTTTAAATTAGTTTGAGTATGAAACGAAATAAGAGAAAATTAACATGTACAAAATAATTCGAATGATCTTGCAGTGTTTTCTACAGCTTGAACATTATATAAAAGAATATTAATGGCATCTACAAACGCCTTTTGACACGTTTAAATTAGTTTGAGTATGAAACGAAATGAGAAAAAATTAAAATGTACAAAATAATTCTAATGGTCTTGCAGTGTTTTCTACAGCTTGAAAATTATATAAAAGAGTATTAAAGGCATCTACAAACGCCTTTTGACTCGTTTAAATTAGTTTGAGTATGAAATGGAAAAGAGAGAAACTTAAAATGTACAAAATAATTCTAATGGTTTTGCAGTGTTTTCTACAGCTTGAAAATTATATAAAAGAGTATTAATGGCATCTACAAACGCCTCTTGACACGTTTAAATTAATTTGAGTATGAAACGAAATGAGAAAAACTTAAAATGTACAAAATAATTCTAATGGTCTTGCATTGTTTTCTACATCTTTAAAATTATATAAAAGAGTATTAATAGCATCTACAAACGCCTTTTGACACGTTTAAATTAGTTTGAGTATGAAACGAATTGAGAGAAAATTAAAATGTACAAAATAATTCTAATAGTTTTGCAGTGTTTTCTACAGCTTGACAATTATATAAAAGAATATTAATGGCATCTAGAAACGCCTTTTGACACGTTTAAATTAGTTTGAGTATGAAACGAAATGAGAGAAAATTAAAATGTACAAAATCATTCTAATGGTTTTGCAGTGTTTTCTACAGCTTGAAAATTATATAAAAGAATATTAATGGCATCTACAAACGCCTTTTGACACGTTTAAATTAGTTTGAGTATGAAACGAAGTGAGAGAAAATTAAAATATACAAAATCATTCTAATGGTTTTGCATTGTTTTCTACAGCTTGAAAATTATATAAAAGAATATTAATGGCATCTACAAACGCCTTTTGACACGTTTAAATTAGTTTGAGTATGAAACGAATTGAGAGAAAATTAAAATGTACAAAATAATTCTAATGGTTTTGCAGTGTTTTCTACAGCTTGACAATTATATAAAAGAATATTAATGGCATCTAGAAACGCTTTTTGACACGGTTAAATTAGTTTGAGTATGAAACGAAATGAGAGAAAATTAAAATGTATAAAATCATTCTAATGGTTTTGCAGTGTTTTCTACAGCTTGAAAATTATATAGAAGAATATTAATGGCATCTACAAACGCCTTTTGACACGTTTAAATTAGTTTGAGTATGAAACGAAATGAGAGAAAATTAAAATGTACAAAATAATTCTAATGGTTTTGCAGTGTTTTCTACAGCTTGAAAATTATATAAAAGAATATTAATGGCATCTACAAACGCCTTTTGACACGTTTAAATTAGTTTGAGTATGAAACGAAATGAGAGAAAATTAACATGTACAAAATCATTCTAATGGTTTTGCAGTGTTTTCTACAGCTTGAAAATTATATAAAAGCGTATTAATGGCATCAACAAACGAATTTTGATACGTTTAAATTAGTTTGAGTATGAAACGAAATGAGAGAAAATTAAAATGTACAAAATCATTCTAATGGTTTTGCAGTGTTTTCTACAGCTTGAAAATTATATAAAAGAATATTAATGGCATCTACAAACGCCTTTTGACACGTTTAAATTAGTTTGAGTATGAAACGAAATGAGAGAAAATTAACAAATACAAAATAATTCGAATGGTCTTGCAGTGTTTTCTACAGCTTGAACATTATATAAAAGAATATTAATGGCATCTACAAACGCCTTTTGACACGTTTAAATTAGTTTGAGTATGAAACGAAATGAGAGGAAATTAACATGTACAAAATAATTCTAATGGTTTTGCAGTGTTTTCTACAGCTTGAAAATTATATAAAAGAGTATTAATGGCATGAACAAACGCATTTTGACACGTTTAAATTAGTTTGAGTATGAAACGAAATGAGAGAAAATTAAAATGTACAAAATCATTCTAATGGTTTTGCAGTGTTTTCTACAGCTTGAAAATTATATAAAAGAATATTAATGGCATCTACAAACGCCTTTTGACACGTTTAAATTAGTTTGAGTATGAAACGAAATAAGAGAAAATTAACATGTACAAAATAATTCGAATGATCTTGCAGTGTTTTCTACAGCTTGAACATTATATAAAAGAATATTAATGGCATCTACAAACGCCTTTTGACACGTTTAAATTAGTTTGAGTATGAAACGAAATGAGAAAAAATTAAAATGTACAAAATAATTCTAATGGTCTTGCAGTGTTTTCTACAGCTTGAAAATTATATAAAAGAGTATTAATGGCATCTACAAACGCCTTTTGACTCGTTTAAATTAGTTTGAGTATGAAATGGAAAAGAGAGAAACTTAAAATGTACAAAATAATTCTAATGGTTTTGCAGTGTTTTCTACAGCTTGAAAATTATATAAAAGAGTATTAATGGCATCTACAAACGCCTCTTGACACGTTTAAATTAATTTGAGTATGAAACGAAATGAGAAAAACTTAAAATGTACAAAATAATTCTAATGGTCTTGCATTGTTTTCTACATCTTTAAAATTATATAAAAGAGTATTAATAGCATCTACAAACGCCTTTTGACACGTTTAAATTAGTTTGAGTATGAAACGAATTGAGAGAAAATTAAAATGTACAAAATAATTCTAATAGTTTTGCAGTGTTTTCTACAGCTTGACAATTATATAAAAGAATATTAATGGCATCTAGAAACGCCTTTTGACACGTTTAAATTAGTTTGAGTATGAAACGAAATGAGAGAAAATTAAAATGTACAAAATCATTCTAATGGTTTTGCAGTGTTTTCTACAGCTTGAACATTATATAAAAGAATATTAATGGCATCTACAAACGCCTTTTGACACGTTTAAATTAGTTTGAGTATGAAACGAAGTGAGAGAAAATTAAAATATACAAAATCATTCTAATGGTTTTGCATTGTTTTCTACAGCTTGAAAATTATATAAAAGAATATTAATGGCATCTACAAACGCCTTTTGACACGTTTAAATTAGTTTGAGTATGAAACGAATTGAGAGAAAATTAAAATGTACAAAATAATTCTAATGGTTTTGCAGTGTTTTCTACAGCTTGACAATTATATAAAAGAATATTAATGGCATCTAGAAACGCTTTTTGTCACGGTTAAATTAGTTTGAGTATGAAACGAAATGAGAGAAAATTAAAATGTATAAAATCATTCTAATGGTTTTGCAGTGTTTTCTACAGCTTGAAAATTATATAGAAGAATATTAATGGCATCTACAAACGCCTTTTGACACGTTTAAATTAGTTTGAGTATGAAACGAAATGAGAGAAAATTAAAATGTACAAAATCATTCTAATGGTTTTGCAGTGTTTTCTACAGCTTGAAAATTATATAAAAGAATATTAATGGCATCTACAAACGCCTTTTGACACGTTTAAATTAGTTTGAGTATAAAACGAATTGAGAGAAAATTAAAATGTACTAAATAATTCTAATGGTTTTGCAGTATTTTCTACAGCTTGACAATTATATAAAAGAATATTAATGGCATCTAGAAACGCCTTTTGACACGTTTAAATTAGTTTGAGTATGAAACGAAATGAGAGAAAATTAAAATGTACAAAATCATTCTAATGGTTTTGCAGGGTTTTCTACAGCTTGAAAATTACATAAAAGAATATTAATGGCATCTACAAACGCCTTTTGACACGTTTAAATTAGTTTGAGTATGAAACGAAATGAGAGAAAATTAACATGTACAAAATAATTCGAATGGTCTTGCAGTGTTTTCTACAGCTTGAACATTATATAAAAGAATATTAATGGCATCTAGAAACGCCTTTTGACACGTTTAAATTAGTTTGAGTATGAAACGAAATGAGAGAAAATTAAAATGTACAAAATCATTCTAATGGTTTTGCAGTGTTTTCTACAGCTTGAAAATTACATAAAAGAATATTAATGGCATCTATAAACGCCTTTTGACACGTTTAAATTAGTTTGAGTATGAAACGAAATGAGAGAAAATTAACATGTACAAAATAATTCGAATGGTCTTGCAGTGTTTTCTACAGCTTGAACATTATATAAAAGAATATTAATGGCATCTAGAAACGCCTTTTGACACGTTTAAATTAGTTTGAGTATGAAACGAAATGAGAGAAAATTAAAATGTACAAAATCATTCTAATGGTTTTGCAGTGTTTTCTACAGCTTGAAAATTACATAAAAGAATATTAATGGCATCTACAAACGCCTTTTGACACGTTTAAATTAGTTTGAGTATGAAACGAAATGAGAGAAAATTAAAATGTACTAAATAATTCTAATGGTTTTGCAGTATTTTCTACAGCTTGACAATTATATAAAAGAATATTAATGGCATCTAGAAACGCCTTTTGACACGTTTAAATTAGTTTGAGTATGAAACGAAATGAGAGAAAATTAAAATGTACAAAATCATTCTAATGGTTTTGCAGTGTTTTCTACAGCTTGAAAATTACATAAAAGAATATTAATGGCATCTGCAAACGCCTTTTGACACGTTTAAATTAGTTTGAGTATGAAACGAAATGAGAGAAAATTAACATGTACAAAATAATTCGAATGGTCTTGCAGTGTTTTCTACAGCTTGAACATTATATAAAAGAATATTAATGGCATCTAGAAACGCCTTTTGAAACGTTTAAATTAGTTTGAGTATGAAACGAAATGAGAGAAAATTAAAATGTACAAAATCATTCTAATGGTTTTGCAGTGTTTTCTACAGCTTGAAAATTACATAAAAGAATATTAATGGCATCTACAAACGCCTTTTGACACGTTTAAATTAGTTTGAGTATGAAACGAAATGAGAGAAAATTAAAATGTACTAAATAATTCTAATGGTTTTGCAGTATTTTCTACAGCTTGACAATTATATAAAAGAATATTAATGGCATCTAGAAACGCCTTTTGACACGTTTAAATTAGTTTGAGTATGAAACGAAATGAGAGAAAATTAAAATGTACAAAATCATTCTAATGGTTTTGCAGTGTTTTCTACAGCTTGAAAATTACATAAAAGAATATTAATGGCATCTACAAACGCCTTTTGACACGTTTAAATTAGTTTGAGTATGAAACGAAATGAGAGAAAATTAACATGTACAAAATAATTCGAATGGTCTTGCAGTGTTTTCTACAGCTTGAACATTATATAAAAGAATATTAATGGCATCTACAAACGCCTTTTGACACGTTTAAATTAGTTTGAGTATGAAACGAAATGAGCGAAAATTAACATGTACAAAATCATTCTAATGGTTTTGCAGTGTTTTCTACAGCTTGAAAATTACATAAAAGAATATTAATGGCATCTACAAACGCCTTTTGACACGTTTAAATTAGTTTGAGTATGAAACGAAATGAGAGAAAATTAACATGTACAAAATAATTCGAATGGTCTTGCAGTGTTTTCTACAGCTTGAACATTATATAAAAGAATATTAATGGCATCTAGAAACGCCTTTTGACACGTTTAAATTAGTTTGAGTATGAAACGAAATGAGAGAAAATTAAAATGTACAAAATCATTCTAATGGTTTTGCAGTGTTTTCTACAGCTTGAAAATTACATAAAAGAATATTAATGGCATCTACAAACGCCTTTTGACACGTTTAAATTAGTTTGAGTATGAAACGAAATAAGAGAAAATTAAAATGTACTAAATAATTCTAATGGTTTTGCAGTATTTTCTACAGCTTGACAATTATATAAAAGAATATTAATGGCATCTAGAAACGCCTTTTGACACGTTTAAATTAGTTTGAGTATGAAACGAAATGAGAGAAAATTAAAACGTACAAAATCATTCTAATAGTTTTGCAGTGTTTTCTACAGCTTGAAAATTACATAAAAGAATATTAATGGCATCTACAAACGCCTTTTGACACGTTTAAATTAGTTTGAGTATGAAACGAAATGAGAGAAAATTAACATGTACAAAATAATTCGAATGGTCTTGCAGTGTTTTCTACAGCTTGAAAATTACATAAAAGAATATTAATGGCATCTACAAACGCCTTTTGACACGTTTAAATTAGTTTGAGTATGAAACGAAATGAGAGAAAATTAACATGTACAAAATCATTCTAATGGTTTTTCAGTGTTTTCTACAGCTTGAAAATTACATAAAAGAATATTAATGGCATCTACAAACGCCTTTTGACACGTTTAAATTAGTTTGAGTATGAAACGAAATGAGAGAAAATTAACATGTACAAAATAATTCGAATGGTCTTGCAGTGTTTTCTACAGCTTGAACATTATATAAAAGAATATTAATGGCATCTACAAACGCCTTTTGACACGTTTAAATTAGTTTGAGTATGAAACGAAATGAGAGAAAATTAACATGTACAAAATCATTCTAATGGTTTTTCAGTGTTTTCTACAGCTTGAACATTATATAAAAGAATATTAATGGCATCTACAAACGCCTTTTGACACGTTTAAATTAGTTTGAGTATGAAACGAAATGAGAGAAAATTAAAATGTACTAAATAATTCTAATGGTCTTGCAGTGTTTTCTACAGCTTGAAAATTGTATAAAAAATATTAATGGCATCTACAAACGCCTTTTGACACGTTTAAATTAGTTCGAGTATGAAACGAAATGAGAGAAAATTAACATGTACAAAATAATTCTAATGGTCTTGCAGTGTTTTGTACAGCTTGAAAATGATAGAAAACAGTATTAATAGCATCTATAAACGCCTTTTGACACGTTTAAATTAATTTGAGTATGAAACGAATTAAGAGAAAATTAAAATGTACAAAATCATTCTAATGGTTTTGCAGTGTTTTCTAAAGCTTGAAAATTATATAAAAAAGTATTAATAGCATCTACGAACGCCTTTTGACACGTTTAAATTAGTTTGAGTATGAAACGAATTGAGAGAAAATTAAAATGTACAAAATAATTCTAATGGTTTTGCAGTGTTTTCTACAGCTTGAAAATTATATAAAAGAATATGAATGGCATCTACAAACGCCTTTTGACACGTTTAAATTAGTTTGAGTATGAAACGAAATGAGAGAAAATTAACATGTACAAAATCATTCTAATGGTTTTGCAGTGTTTTCTACAGCTTGAAAATTATATAAAAGCGTATTAATGGCATCAACAAACGAATTTTGATACGTTTAAATTAGTTTGAGTATGAAACGAAATGAGAGAAAATTAAAATGTACAAAATCATTCTAATGGTTTTGCAGTGTTTTCTACAGCTTGAAAATTATATAAAAGAATATTAATGGCATCTACAAACGCCTTTTGACACGTTTAAATTAGTTTGAGTATGAAACGAAATGAGAGAAAATTAACAAATACAAAATAATTCGAATGGTCTTGCAGTGTTTTCTACAGCTTGAACATTATATAAAAGAATATTAATGGCATCTACAAACGCCTTTTGACACGTTTAAATTAGTTTGAGTATGAAACGAAATGAGAGGAAATTAACATGTACAAAATAATTCTAATGGTTTTGCAGTGTTTTCTACAGCTTGAAAATTATATAAAAGAGTATTAATGGCATGAACAAACGCATTTTGACACGTTTAAATTAGTTTGAGTATGAAACGAAATGAGAGAAAATTAAAATGTACAAAATCATTCTAATGGTTTTGCAGTGTTTTCTACAGCTTGAAAATTATATAAAAAAATATTAATGGCATCTACAAACGCCTTTTGACACGTTTAAATTAGTTTGAGTATGAAACGAAATAAGAGAAAATTAACATGTACAAAATAATTCGAATGATCTTGCAGTGTTTTCTACAGCTTGAACATTATATAAAAGAATATTAATGGCATCTACAAACGCCTTTTGACACGTTTAAATTAGTTTGAGTATGAAACGAAATGAGAGAAAATTAAAATGTACAAAATAATTCTAATGCTCTTGCAGTGTTTTCTACAGCTTGAAAATTATATAAAAGAGTATTAAAGGCATCTACAAACGCCTTTTGACACGTTTAAATTAGTTTGAGTATGAAATGGAAAAGAGAGAAACTTAAAATGTACAAAATAATTCTAATGGTTTTGCAGTGTTTTCTACAGCTTGAAAATTATATAAAAGAGTATTAATGGCATCTACAAACGCCTCTTGACACATTTAAATTAATTTGAGTATGAAACGAAATGAGAAAAACTTAAAATGTACAAAATAATTCTAATGGTCTTGCATTGTTTTCTACATCTTTAAAATTATATAAAAGAGTATTAATAGCATCTACAAACGCCTTTTAACACGTTTAAATTAGTTTGAGTATGAAACGAATTGAGAGAAAATTAAAATGTACAAAATAATTCTAATAGTTTTGCAGTGTTTTCTACAGCTTGACAATTATATAAAAGAATATTAATGGCATCTAGAAACGCCTTTTGACACGTTTAAATTAGTTTGAGTATGAAACGAAATGAGAGAAAATTAAAATGTACAAAATCATTCTAATGGTTTTGCAGTGTTTTCTACAGCTTGAAAATTATATAAAAGAATATTAATGGCATCTACAAACGCCTTTTGACACGTTTAAATTAGTTTGAGTATGAAACGAAGTGAGAGAAAATTAAAATATACAAAATCATTCTAATGGTTTTGCATTGTTTTCTACAGCTTGAAAATTATATAAAAGAATATTAATGGCATCTACAAACGCCTTTTGACACGTTTAAATTAGTTTGAGTATGAAACGAATTGAGAGAAAATTAAAATGTACAAAATAATTCTAATGGTTTTGCAGTGTTTTCTACAGCTTGACAATTATATAAAAGAATATTAATGGCATCTAGAAACGCCTTTTGACACGGTTAAATTAGTTTGAGTATGAAACGAAATGAGAGAAAATTAAAATGTATAAAATCATTCTAATGGTTTTGCAGTGTCTTCTACAGCTTGAAAATTATATAGAAGAATATTAATGGCATCTACAAACGCCTTTTGACACGTTTAAATTAGTTTGAGTATGAAACGAAATGAGAGAAAATTAAAATGTACAAAATCATTCTAATGGTTTTGCAGTGTTTTCTACAGCTTGAAAATTATATAAAAGAATATTAATGGCATCTACAAACGCCTTTTGACACGTTTAAATTAGATTGAGTATAAAACGAATTGAGAGAAAATTAAAATGTACTAAATAATTCTAATGGTTTTGCAGTATTTTCTACAGCTTGACAATTATATAAAAGAATATTAATGGCATCTAGAAACGCCTTTTGACACGTTTAAATTAGTTTGAGTATGAAACGAAATGAGAGAAACTTAAAATGTACAAAATCATGCTAATGGTTTTGCAGTGTTTTCTACAGCTTGAAAATTACATAAAAGAATATTAATGGCATCTACAAACGCCTTTTGACACGTTTAAATTAGTTTGAGTATGAAACGAAATGAGAGAAAATTAACATGTACAAAATAATTCCAATGGTCTTGCAGTGTTTTCTACAGCTTGAACATTATATAAAAGAATATTAATGGCATCTACAAACGCCTTTTGACACGTTTAAATTAGTTTGAGTATGAAACGAAATGAGAGAAAATTAACATGTACAAAATCATTCTAATAGTTTTTCAGTGTTTTCTACAGCTGGAAAATTATATAAAAGAGTATTAATGACATCAACAAACGCATTTTGACACGTTTAAATTAGTTTGAGTATGAAACGAAATGAGAGAAAATTAACATGTACAAAATCATTCTAATGGTTTTGCAGTGTTTTCTACAGCTTGAAAATTATATAAAAGAGTATTAATGGCATGAACAAACGCATTTTGACACGTTTAAATTAGTTTGAGTATGAAACGAAATGAGAGAAAATTAAAATGTACAAAATCATTCTAATGGCTTTGCAGTGTTTTCTACAGCTTGAAAATGATATAAAAGAGTATTAATGGCATCTACAAACGCCTTTTGACGCGTTTAAATTAATTTGAGTATGAAACGAAATGAGAGAAACTTAAAATGTACAAAATAATTCTAATGGTCTTGCATTGTTTTCTACATCTTTAAAATTATATAAAAGAGTATTAATAGCATCTACAAACGCCTTTTGACACGTTTAAATTAGTTTGAGTATGAAACGAAATGAGAGAAAATTAACATGTAAAAAATAATTCTAATGGTCTTGCAGTGTTTTGTACAGTTTGAAAATTATATAAAACAGTATTAATAGCATCTATAAACGCCTTTTGACACGTTTAAATTAGTTTGAGTATGAAACGAAATGAGAGAAAATTAAAATGTACAAAATAATTCTAATGGTCTTGCAGTGTTTTGTACAGCTTGAAAATTATATAAAACAGTATTAATAGCATCTATAAACGCCTTTTGACACGTTTAAATTAGTTTGAGTATGAAACGAAATGAGTGAAAATTAAAATGTAAAAAATAATTTTAATGGTCTTGCTGTGTTTTCTACAGCTTGAAAATTATATAAAAGAGTATTAATGGCATCTACAAACGCCTTTTGACACGTTTAAATTAGTTTGAGTATACAACGAAATGAGAGAAAATTCAAATGTAAAAAATAATTCTAATGATCTTGCAGTGTTTTGTACAGTTTGAAACTTATATAAAAGAATATTAATGGCATCTACAAACGCCTTTTGACACGTTTAAATTAGTTTGAGTATGAAACGAAATGAGACAAAATTAAAATGTAAAAAATAATTTTAATGGTCTTGCAGTGTTTTGTACAGCTTGAAAATTATATAAAAGAGTATTAATGGCATCTACAAACGCCTTTTGACACGTTTAAATTCTTTTGAGTATGAAACGAAATGAGAGAAAATTAACATGTACAAAATCATTCTAATGGTTTTGCAGTGTTTTCTACAGCTTGAAAATTATATAAAAGAGTATTAATGGCATCTACAAACGCCTTTTGACACGTTTAAATTAGTTTGAGTATGAAACGAAATGAGAGAAAATTAAAATGTACAAAATCATTCTAATGGTTTTGCAGTGTTTTCTACAGCTTGAAAATTATATAAAAGAATATTAATGGCATATACAAACGCCTTTTGACACGTTTAAATTAGTTTGAGTATGAAACGAAATGAGAGAAAATTAAAATGTACAAAATCATTCTAATGGTTTTGCAGTGTTTTCTACAGCTTGAAAATTATATAAAAGAATATTAATGGCATCTACAAACGCCTTTTGACACGTTTAAATTAGTTTGAGTATGAAACGAAATGAGAGAAAATTAACATGTACAAAATCATTCTAATGGTTTTGCAGTGTTTTCTACAGCTTGAAAATTATATAAAAGAATAATAATGGCATCTACAAACGCCTTTTGACACGTTTAAATTAGTTTGAGTATGAAACGAAATGAGAGAAAATTAACATGTCCAAAATAATTCTAATTCTCTTGCAGTGTTTTGTACAGCTTGAAAATTATATAAAACAGTATTAATAGCATTTATAAACGCCTTTTGACACGTTTAAATTAGTTTGAGTATGAAACGAAATGAAAGAAAATTAAAATGTACAAAATTATTCTAATGGTTTTGCAGTGTTTTCTACAGCTTGAAAATTATATAAACGAATATTAATGGCATCTACAAACGCCTTTTGACACGTTTAAATTATTTTGAGTATGAAACAAAATGAGAGAAATTTAAAATGTACAAAATCATTCTAATGGTTTTGCAGTGTTTTCTACAGCTTGAAAATTATATAAAAGAATATTAATGGCATCTACAAACGCCTTTTGACACGTTTAAATTAGTTTGAGTATAAAACGAAATGAGAGAAAATTAACATGTACAAAATAATTCTAATGGTCTTGCAGTGTTTTGTACAGCTTGAAAATTATATAAAACAGTATTAATAGCATCTATAAACGCCTTTTGACACGTTTAAATTAGTTTGAGTATGAAACGAAATGAGAGAAAATTAAAATGTACAAAATCATTCTAATGGTTTTGCAGTGTTTTCTACAGCTTGAAAATTATATAAAAGAATATTAATGGCATCTACAAACGCCTTTTGACACGTTTAAATTAGTTTGAGTATGAAACGAAATGAGTGAAAATTAAAATGTAAAAAATAATTTTAATGGTCTTGCTGTGTTTTCTACAGCTTGAAAATTATATAAAAGAGTATTAATGGCATCTACAAACGCCTTTTGACACGTTTAAATTAGTTTGAGTATACAACGAAATGAGAGAAAATTAAAATGTAAAAAATAATTCTAATGGTCTTGCAGTGTTTTGTACAGTTTGAAAATTATATAAAAGAATATTAATGGCATCTACAAACGCCTTTTGACACGTTTAAATTAGTTTGAGTATGAAACGAAATGAGACAAAATTAAAATGTAAAAAATAATTTTAATGGTCTTGCAGTGTTTTGTACAGCTTGAAAATTATATAAAAGAGTATTAATGGCATCTACAAACGCCTTTTGACACGTTTAAATTCTTTCGAGTATGAAACGAAATGAGAGAAAATTAACATGTACAAAATCATTCTAATGGTTTTGCAGTGTTTTCTACAGCTTGAAAATTATATAAAAGAGTATTAATGGCATCTACAAACGCCTTTTGACACGTTTAAATTAGTTTGAGTATGAAACGAAATGAGAGAAAATTAAAATGTACAAAATCATTCTAATGGTTTTGCAGTGTTTTCTACAGCTTGAAAATTATATAAAAGAATATTAATGGCATATACAAACGCCTTTTGACACGTTTAAATTAGTTTGAGTATGAAACGAAATGAGAGAAAATTAAAATGTACAAAATCATTCTAATGGTTTTGCAGTGTTTTCTACAGCTTGAAAATTATATAAAAGAATATTAATGGCATCTACAAACGCCTTTTGACACGTTTAAATTAGTTTGAGTATGAAACGAAATGAGAGAAAATTAACATGTACAAAATCATTCTAATGGTTTTGCAGTGTTTTCTACAGCTTGAAAATTATATAAAAGAATAATAATGGCATCTACAAACGCCTTTTGACACGTTTAAATTAGTTTGAGTATGAAACGAAATGAGAGAAAATTAACATGTACAAAATAATTCTAATTGTCTTGCAGTGTTTTGTACAGCTTGAAAATTATATAAAACAGTATTAATAGCATTTATAAACGCCTTTTGACACGTTTAAATTAGTTTGAGTATGAAACGAAATGAAAGAAAATTAAAATGTACAAAATTATTCTAATGGTTTTGCAGTGTTTTCTACAGCTTGAAAATTATATAAACGAATATTAATGGCATCTACAAACGCCTTTTGACACGTTTAAATTATTTTGAGTATGAAACAAAATGAGAGAAAATTAAAATGTACAAAATCATTCTAATGGTTTTGCAGTGTTTTCTACAGCTTGAAAATTATATAAAAGAATATTAATGGCATCTACAAACGCCTTTTGACACGTTTAAATTAGTTTGAGTATGAAACGAAATGAGAGAAAATTAACATGTACAAAATAATTCTAATGGTCTTGCAGTGTTTTGTACAGCTTGAAAATTATATAAAACAGTATTAATAGCATCTATAAACGCCTTTTGACACGTTTAAATTAGTTTGAGTATGAAACGAAATGAGAGAAAATTAAAATGTACAAAATCATTCTAATGGTTTTGCAGTGTTTTCTACAGCTTGAAAATTATATAAAAGAATATTAATGGCATCTACAAACGCCTTTGACACGTTTAAATTAGTTTGAGTATGAAACGAAATGAGAGAAAATTAACATGTACAAAATAATTCTAATGGTCTTGCAGTGTTTTCTACAGCTTGAAAATTATATAAAAGAGTATTAATGGCATCTACAAACGCCTTTTGACGCGTTTAAATAAATTTGAGTATGAAACGAAATGAGAGAAAATTAAAATGTACAAAATAATTCTAATGGTCTTGTAGTGTTTTCTACAGCTTGAAAATTATATAAAAGAGTATTAATGGCATCTACAAACGCCTTTTGACGCGTTTAAATAAATTTGAGTATGAAACGAAATGAGAGAAAATTAAAATGTACAAAATAATTCTAATGGTCTTGCAGTGTTTTCTACAGCTTGAAAATTATATAATAGAATATTAATGGCATCTACAAACGCCTTTTGACACGTTTAAATTAGTTTGAGTATGAAACGAAATGAGAGAAAATTAAAATGTACAAAATAATTCTAATGGTCTTGCAGTGTTTTCTACAGCTTGAAAATTATATAATAGAATATTAATGGCATCTACAAACGCCTTTTGACACGTTTAAATTAGTTTGAGTATGAAACGAAATGAGAGAAAATTAAAATGTACAAAATAATTCTAATGGTCTTGTAGTGTTTTCTACAGCTTGTAAATTATATAAAAGAGTATTAATGGCATCTACAAACGCCTTTTGACAAGTTTAAATTAGTTTGAGTATGAAACGAAATGAGAGAAAATTAAAATGTACAAAATCATTCTAATGGTTTTGCAGTGTTTTCTACAGCTTGAAAATTATATAAAACAGTATTAATAGCATCTATAAACGCCTTTTGAAACGTTTAAATTAGTTTGAGTATGAAACGAAATGAGAGAAAATTAAAATGTACTAAATAATTCTAATGGTCTTGCAGTGTTTTCTACAGCTTGAAAATTGTATAAAAAATATTAATGGCATCTACAAACGCCTTTTGACACGTTTAAATTAGTTCGAGTATGAAACGAAATGAGAGAAAATTAACATGTACAAAATAATTCTAATGGTCTTGCAGTGTTTTCTACAGCTTGAAAATTATATAAAAGAATAATAATGGCATCTACAAACGCCTTTTGACACGTTTAAATTAATTTGAGTATGAAACGAAATGAGAGAAACTTAAAATGTACAAAATAATTCAAATTAATGGTCTTGCAGTGTTTTCTACATCTTGAAAATTATATAAGAGAGTATTAATAGCATCTACGAACGCCTTTTGACACGTTTAAATTAGTTTGAGTATGAAACGAATTAAGAGAAAATTAAAATGTACAAAATCATTCTAATGGTTTTGCAGTGTTTTCTACAGCTTGAAAATTATATAAAAAAGTATTAATAGCATCTACAAACGCCTTTTGACACGTTTAAATTAGTTTGAGTATGAAACGAATTGAGAGAAAATTAAAATGTACAAAATAATTCTAATGGTTTTGCAGTGTTTTCTACAGCTTGAAAATTATATAAAAGAATATTAATGGCATCTACAAACGCCTTTTGACACGTTTAAATTAGTTTGAGTATGAAACGAAATGAGAGAAAATTAACATGTACAAAATCATTCTAATGGTTTTGCAGTGTTTTCTACAGCTTGAAAATTATATAAAAGCGTATTAATGGCATCAACAAACGAATTTTGATACGTTTAAATTAGTTTGAGTATGAAACGAAATGAGAGAAAATTAAAATGTACAAAATCATTCTAATGGTTTTGCAGTGTTTTCTACAGCTTGAAAATTATATAAAAGAATATTAATGGCATCTACAAACGCCTTTTGACACGTTTAAATTAGTTTGAGTATGAAACGAAATGAGAGAAAATTAACAAATACAAAATAATTCGAATGGTCTTGCAGTGTTTTCTACAGCTTGAACATTATATAAAAGAATATTAATGGCATCTACAAACGCCTTTTGACACGTTTAAATTAGTTTGAGTATGAAACGAAATGAGAGGAAATTAACATGTACAAAATAATTCTAATGGTTTTGCAGTGTTTTCTACAGCTTGAAAATTATATAAAAGAGTATTAATGGCATGAACAAACGCATTTTGACACGTTTAAATTAGTTTGAGTATGAAACGAAATGAGAGAAAATTAAAATGTACAAAATCATTCTAATGGTTTTGCAGTGTTTTCTACAGCTTGAAAATTATATAAAGGAATATTAATGGCATCTACAAACGCCTTTTGACACGTTTAAATTAGTTTGAGTATGAAACGAAATAAGAGAAAATTAACATGTACAAAATAATTCGAATGATCTTGCAGTGTTTTCTACAGCTTGAACATTATATAAAATAATATTAATGGCACCTACAAACGCCTTTTGACACGTTTAAATTAGTTTGAGTATGAAACGAAATGCGAGAAAATTAAAATGTACAAAATAATTCTAATGGTCTTGCAGTGTTTTCTACAGCTTGAAAATTATATAAAAGAGTATTAAAGGCATCTACAAACGCCTTTTGACACGTTTAAATTAGTTTGAGTATGAAATGGAAAAGAGAGAAAATTAAAATGTACAAAATAATTCTAATGGTTTTGCAGTGTTTTCTACAGCTTGAAAATTATATAAAAGAGTATTAATGGCATCTACAAACGCCTCTTGACACGTTTAAATTAATTTGAGTATGAAACGAAATGAGAAAAACTTAAAATGTACAAAATAATTCTAATGGTCTTGCATTGTTTTCTACATCTTTAAAATTATATAAAAGAGTATTAATAGCATCTACAAACGCCTTTTGACACGTTTAAATTAGTTTGAGTATGAAACGAATAGAGAGAAAATTAAAATGTACAAAATAATTCTTATGGTTTTGCAGTGTTTTCTACAGCTTGAAAATTATATAAAAGAGTATTAATGGCATCTACAAACGCCTTTTGACACGTTTAAATTAGTTTGAGTATGAAACTAAATAAGAGAAAATTAAAATGTACAAAATAATTCTAATGGTTTTGCAGTGTTTTTTACAGCTTGAAAATTGTATAAAAGAGTATTAATGGCATCTACAAACGCCTTTTGACGCGTTTAAATTAATTTGAGTATGAAACGAAATGAGAAAAACTTAAAATGTACAAAATAATTCTAATGGTCTTGCATTGTTTTCTACATCTTTAAAATTATATAAAAGAGTATTAATAGCATCTACAAACGCGTTTTGACACGTTTAAATTAGTTTGAGTATGAAACGAAATAAGAGAAAATTAACATATACAAAATAATTCTAATGGTCTTGCAGTGTTTTGTACAGCTTGAAAATTATATAAAACAGTATTAATAGCATCTATAAACGCCTTTTGACACGTTTAAATTAGTTTGAGTATGAAGTGAAATGCGAGAAAATTAAAATGTACAAAATAATTCTAATGGTTTTGCAGTGTTTTCTACAGCTTGAAAATTATATAAAAGAATATTAATGGCATCTACAAACGCCTTTTGGCACGTTTAAATTAGTTTGAGTATGAAACAAAATGAGAGAAAATTAACATGTACAAAATAATTCTAATGGTCTTGCAGTGTTTTGTACAGCTTGAAAATTATATAAAAGAGTATTATGGCATCTACAAACGCCTTTTGACACGTTTAAATTAGTTTTATTATGAAACGAAATGAGAGAAAATTAACATGTACAAAATAATTCTAATGGTCTTGCAGTGTTTTCTACAGCTTGAAAATTATATAAAAGTGTATTAATGGCATCTACAAACGTTTTTTGACACGTTTAAAATAGTTTGAGTATGAAACGAAATGAGAGAAAATTAAAATGTTTAAAATAATTCTAATGGTTTTGCAGTGTTTTCTACAGCTTGAAAATTATATAAAAGAGTATTATGGCATCTACAAACGCCTTTTGACACGTTTAAATTAGTTTTAGTATGAAACGAAATGAGAGAAAATTAACATGTACAAAATAATTCTAATGGTCTTGCAGTGTTTTCTACAGCTTGAAAATTATATAAAAGAGTATTAATAGCATCTACAAACGCCTTTTGACACGTTTAAATTAGTTTGAGTATAAAACGAAATGAGAGAAAATTAAAATGTACAAAATAATTCTAATGGTCTTGCAGAGTTTTCTACAGCTTGAAAATTATATAATAGAATATTAATGGCATCTACAAACGCCTTTTGACACGTTTAAATTAGTTTGAGTATGAAACGAAATGAGAGAAAATGAACATGTACAAAATAATTCTAATGGTCTTGCAGTGTTTTCTACAGCTTGAAAATTATATAAAAGAATATTAATGGCATCTACAAACGCCTTTTGACACGTTTAAATTAGTTTGAGTATGAAACGAAATGAGAGAAAATTAAAATGTACAAAATAATTCTAATGGTCTTGCAGTGTTTTCTACAGCTTGAAAATTATATAAAAGAGTATTAATGGCATCTTCAAACGCCTTTTGACGCGTTTAAATTAATTTGAATATGAAACGAAATGAGAGAAAATTAAAATGTACAAAATAATTCTAATGGTTTTGCAGTGTTTTCCACAGCTTGAAAATTATACAAAAGAGAATTAGTGGCATCTACAAACGCCTTTTGACGCGTTTAAATTAATTTGAGTATGAAACGAAATGAGAGAAACTTAAAATGTACAAAATAATTCTAATGGTCTTGCAGTGTTTTCTACATCTTGAAAATTATATAAAAGAATATTAATAGCATCTACAAACGCCTTTTGACGCGTTTAAATTAATTTGAGTATGAAACGAAATGAGAGAAAATTAAAATGTACAAAATAATTCTAATGGTTTTGCAGTGTTTTCTACAGCTTGAAAATTATATAAAAGAGTATTAATGGCATCTACAAACGCCTTTTGACGCGTTTAAATTAATTTGAGTATGAAACGAAATGAGAGAAAATTAAAATGTACAAAATAATTCTAATGGTCTTGCAGTGTTTTCTACATCTTGAAAATTATATAAAAGAGTATTAATAGCATCTACAAACGCCTTTTGACACGTTTAAATAAGTTTGAGTATGAAACAAAATGAGAGAAAATTAAAATGTACAAAATCATTCTAATGGTTTTGCAGTTTTCTACAGCTTGTAAATTATATAAAAGAGTATTAATGTCATCTACAAACGCCTTTTGACGCGTTTAGATTAGTTTGAGTATGAAACGAAATGAGAGAAAATTAAAATGTACTAAATCATTCTAATGGTTTTGCAGTTTTCTACACCTTGTAAATTATATAAAAGAGTATTAATGGCATCTACAAACGCCTTTTGATACGTTTAAATTAGTTTGAGTATGAAACGAAATGAGAGAAAATTAAAATGTACAAAAAAATTCTAATGGTTTTGCAGTTTTCTACAGCTTGTAAATTATATAAATGAGTACTAATGGCATCTACAAACGCTTTTTGACGCGTTTAAATTAATTTGAGTATGAAACGAAATGAGAGAAAATTAAAATGTACAAAATAATTCTAATGGTCTTGCAGTGTTCTCTACAGCGTGAAAATTATATAAAAGAGTATTAATGGCATCTACCAACGCCTTTTGACACGTTTAAATTAGTTTGAGTATGAAACGAAGTGAGAGAAAATTAAAATGTACAAAATAATTCTAATGGTCTTGCAGTGTTTTATACAGCTTGAAAATTATATAAAAGAGTATTACTAGCATCTACAAACGCCTTTTGACACGTTTAAATTAGTTTGAGTATGAAACGAAATGAGAGAAAATTAAAATTTACAAAATAATTCTAATGGTTTTGCAGTGTTTTCTACAGTTTGAAAATTATATAAAAGAGTATTAATGGCATCTACAAACGCCTTTTGACGCGTTTAAATTAGTTTGAGTATGAAACGAAATGAGAGAAAATTAAAATGTACAAAATAATTCTAATGGTTTTGCAGTGTTTTCTACAGCTTGAAAATTATATAAAAGAGTATTAATGGCATCTACAAACGCCTTTTGACACGTTTAAATTAGTTTGAGTATGAAACGAAATGAGAGAAAATTAAAATGTACAAAATAATTCTAATGGTTTTGCAGTGTTTTCTACAGCTTAATAATTATATAAAAGAGTATTAATGGCATCTTCAAACGCCTTTTGACACGTTTAAATTAGTTTGAGTATGAAACGAAATGAGAGAAAATTAAAATGTACAAAATAATTCTAATGGTCTTGCAGTGTTTTCTACAGCTTGAAAATTATATAAAAGAGTATTAATGGCATCTACAAACGTTTTTTGACACGTTTAAATTAGTTTGAGTATGAAACGAAATGAGAGAAAATTAAAATGTTTAAAATAATTCTAATGGTTTTGCAGTGTTTTCTACAGCTTGAAAATTATATAAAAGAGTATTATGGCATCTACAAACGCCTTTTGACACGTTTAAATTAGTTTTAGTATGAAACGAAATGAGAGAAAATTAACATGTACAAAATAATTCTAATGGTCTTGCAGTGTTTTCTACAGCTTGAAAATTATATAAAAGAGTATTAATAGCATCTACAAACGCCTTTTGACACGTTTAAATTAGTTTGAGTATGAAACGAAATGAGAGAAAATTAAAATGTACAAAATAATTCTAATGGTCTTGCAGTGTTTTCTACAGCTTGAAAATTATATAATAGAATATTAATGGCATCTACAAACGCCTTTTGACACGTTTAAATTAGTTTGAGTATGAAACGAAATGAGAGAAAATTAAAATGTACAAAATAATTCTAATGGTCTTGCAGTGTTTTCTACAGCTTGAAAATTATATAAAAGAATATTAATGGCATCTACAAACACCTTTTGACACGTTTAAATTAGTTTGAGTATGAAACGAAATGAGAGAAAATTAAAATGTACAAAATGATTCTAATGGTCTTGTAGTGTTTTCTACAGCTTGAAAATTATATAAAAGAGTATTAATGGCATCTACAAACGCCTTTTGACGCGTTTAAATAAATTTGAGTATGAAACGAAATGAGAGAAAATTAAAATGTACAAAATAATTCTAATGGTCTTGCAGTTTTCTACAGCTTGAAAATTATATAAAAGAGTATTAATGGCATCTACAAACGCCTTTTGACACGTTTAAATTAGTTTGAGTATGAAACGAAATGAGAGAAAATTAAAATGTACAAAATAATTCTAATGGTCTTGCAGTGTTTTCTACAGCTTGAAAATTATATAAAAGAGTATTACTAGCATCTACAAACGCCTCTTGACACGTTTAAATTAGTTTGAGTATGAAACGAAATGAGAGAAAATTAAAATTTACAAAATAATTCTAATGGTGTTGCAGTGTTTTCTACAGTTTGAAAATTATATAAAAGAGTATTAATGGCATCTACAAACGCCTTTTGACGCGTTTAAATTAATTTGAGTATGAAACGAAATGAGACAAACTTAAAATGTACAAAATAATTCTAATGGTCTTGCAGTGTTTTCTACATTTTGAAAATTATATAAAAGAATATTAATAGCATCTACAAACGCCTTTTGACGCGTTTAAATTAATTTGAGTATGAAACGAAATGAGAGAAAATTAAAATGTACAAAATAATTCTAATGGTTTTGCAGTGTTTTCTACAACTTGAAAATTATATAAAAGAGTATTAATGACATCTACAAACGCCTTTTGACGCGTTCAAATTAATTTGAGTATGAAACGAAATGAGAGAAACTTAAAATGTACAAAATAATTCTAATGGTCTTGCAGTGTTTTCTACATCTTGAAAATTATATAAAAGAGTATTAATAGCATCTACAAACGCCTTTTGACACGTTTAAATTAGTTTGAGTATGAAACAAAATGAGAGAAAATTAAAATGTACAAAATCATTCTAATGGTTTTGCAGTTTTCTACAGCTTGTAAATTATATAAAAGAGTATTAATAGCATCTACAAACGCCTTTTGACACGTTTAAATTAGTTTGAGTATGAAACAAAATGAGAGAAAATTAAAATGTACAAAATCATTCTAATGGTCTTGCAGTGTTTTCTACAACTTGAAAATTATATAAAAGAGTATTAATGACATCTACAAACGCCTTTTGACGCGTTTAAATTAATTTGAGTATGAAACGAAATGAGAGAAACTTAAAATGTACAAAATAATTCTAATGGTCTTGCAGTGTTTTCTACATCTTGAAAATTATATAAAAGAGTATTAATAGCATCTTCAAACGCCTTTTGACACGTTTAAATTAGTTTGAGTATGAAACAAAATGAGAGAAAATTAAAATGTACAAAATCATTCTAATGGTTTTGCAGTTTTCTACAGCTTGCAAATTATATAAAAGAGTATTAATGACATCTACAAACGCCTTTTGACGCGTTTAAATTAATTTGAGTATGAAACGAAATGAGAGAAACTTAAAATGTACAAGATAATTCTAATGGTCTTGCAGTGTTTTCCACAGCTTGAAAATTATACAAAAGAGTATTAGTGGCATCTACAAACGCCTTTTGACACGTTTAAATTAGTTTGAGTATGAAACGAAATGAGAGAAAATTAAAATGTACAAAATAATTCTAATGGTTTTGCAGTGTTTTCTACAGCTTGAAAATTATATAAAAGAGTATTAATGGCATCTACAAACGCCTTTTGACACGTTTAAATTAGTTTGAGTATGAAACGAAATGAGAGAAAATTAAAATGTACAAAATAATTCTAATGGTTTTGCAGTGTTTTCTACAGCTTAATAATTATATAAAAGAGTATTAATGGCATCTTCAAACGCCTTTTGACACGTTTAAATTAATTTGAGTATGAAACGAAATGAGAGAAAATTAAAATGTACAAAATAATTCTAATGGTCTTGCAGTGTTTTCTACAGCTTGAAAATTATATAAAAGATTATTAATGGCATCTACAAACGTTTTTTGACACGTTTAAATTAGTTTGAGTATGAAACGAAATGAGAGAAAATTAAAATGTTTAAAATAATTCTAATGGTTTTGCAGTGTTATCTACAGCTTGAAAATTATATAAAAGAGTATTATGGCATCTACAAACGTTTTTTGACACGTTTAAATTAGTTTTAGTATGAAACGAAATGAGAGAAAATTAACATGTACAAAATAATTCTAATGGTCTTGCAGTGTTTTCTACAGCTTGAAAATTATATAATAGAATATTAATGGCATCTACAAACGCATTTTGACACGTTTAAATTAGTTTGAGTATGAAACGAAATGAGAGAAAATTAAAATGTACAAAATAATTCTAATGGTTTTGCAGTTTTCTACAGCTTGTAAATTATATAAAAGAGTATTAATGGCATCTACAAACGCCTTTTGACGCGTTTAAATTAGTTTGAGTATGAAACGAAATGAGAGAAAATGCACATGTACAAAATAATTCTAATGGTCTTGCAGTGTTTTCTACAGCTTGAAAATTATATAAAAGAATATTAATGGCATCTACAAACGCCTTTTGACACGTTTAAATTAGTTTGAGTATGAAACGAAATGAGAGAAAATTAAATTGTACAAAATAATTCTAATGGTCTTGCAGTGTTTTCTACAGCTTGAAAATTATATAAAAGAGTATTAATGGCATCTAGAAACGCCTTTTGACGCGTTTAAATTAATTTGAGTATGAAACGAAATGAGAGAAACTTAAAATGTACAAAATAATTCTAATGGTTTTGCAGTGTTTTCCACAGCTTGAAAATTATACAAAAGAGTATTAGTGGCATCTACAAACGCCTTTTGACACGTTTAAATTAGTTTGAGTATGAAACGAAATGAGAGAAAATTAAAATGTACAAAATAATTCTAATGGTTTTGCAGTGTTTTCTACAGCTTGAAAATTATATAAAAGAGTATTAATGGCATCTACAAACGCCTTTTGACGCGTTTAAATTAGTTTGAGTATGAAACGAAATGAGAGAAAATGCACATGTACAAAATAATTCTAATGGTCTTGCAGTGTTTTCTACAGCTTGAAAATTATATAAAAGAATATTAATGGCATCTACAAACGCCTTTTGACACGTTTAAATTAGTTTGAGTATGAAACGAAATGAGAGAAAATTAAATTGCACAAAATAATTCTAATGGTCTTGCAGTGTTTTCTACAGCTTGAAAATTATATAAAAGAGTATTAATGGCATCTACAAACGCCTTTTGACGCGTTTAAATTAATTTGAGTATGGAACGAAATGAGAGAAACTTAAAATGTACAAAATAATTCTAATGGTTTTGCAGTGTTTTCTACAGCTTGAAAATTATATAAAATAGTATTAACGGCATCTACAAACGCCTTTTCACACGTTTAAATTAGTTTGAGTATGAAACGAAATGAGAGAAAATTAAAATGTACAAAATAATTCTAATGGTTTTGCAGTGTTTTCTACAGCTTAATAATTATATAAAAGAGTATTAATGGCATCTTCAAACGCCTTTTGACACGTTTAAATTAGTTTGAGTATGAAACGAAATGAGAGAAAATTAAAATGTACAAAATAATTCTAATGGTCTTGCAGTGTTTTCTACCGCTTGAAAATTATATAAATGAGTATTAATGGCATCTACAAACGTTTTTTGACACGTTTAAATTAGTTTGAGTATGAAACGAAATGAGAGAAAATTAAAATGATTAAAATAATTCTAATGGTTTTGCAGTGTTTTCTACAGCTTGAAAATTATATAAAAGAGTATTATGGCATCTACAAACGCCTTTAGACACGTTTAAATTAGTTTTAGTATGAAACGAAATGAGAGAAAATTAACATGTACAAAATAATTCTAATGGTCTTGCAGTGTTTTCTACAGCTTGAAAATTATATAATAGAATATTAATGGGATCTACAAACGCCTTTTGACACGTTTAAATTAATTTGAATATGAAACGAAATGAGAGAAAATGAACATGTACAAAATAATTCTAATGGTCTTGCAGTGTTTTCTACAGCCTGAAAATTATATAAAAGAATATTAATGGCATCTACAAACGCCTTTTGACACGTTTAAATTAGTTTGAGTATGAAACGAAATGAGAGAAACTTAAAATGTACAAAATAATTCTAATGGTCTTGCAGTGTTTTCTACATCTTGAAAATTATATAAAGGAGTATTAATAGCATCTACAAACGCCTTTTGACACGTTTAAATTAGTTTGAGTATGAAACAAAATGAAAGAAAATTAAAATGTACAAAATCATTCTAATTGTTTTGCAGTTTTCTACAGCTTGTAAATTATATAAAAGAGTATTAATGGCATCTACAAACGCCTTTTGACACGTTTAAATTAGTTTGAGTATGAAACGAAATGAGAGAAAATTAAAATGTACAAAATAATTCTAATGGTCTTGCAGTGTTTTCTACAGCTTGAAAATTATATAATAGAATATTAATGGCATCTACAAACGCCTTTTGACACGTTTAAATTAGTTTGAGTATGAAACGAAATGAGAGAAAATTAAAATGTACAAAATAATTCTAATGGTTTTGCAGTTTTCTACAGCTTGTAAATTATATAAAAGAGTATTAATGGCATCTACAAACGCCTTTTGACGCGTTTAAATTAGTTTGAGTATGAAACGAAATGAGAGAAAATTAAAATTTACAAAATAATTCTAATGGTTTTGCAGTGTTTTCTACAGTTTGAAAATTATATAAAAGAGTATTAATGGCATCTACAAACGCCTTTTGACGCGTTTAAATTAGTTTGAGTATGAAACGAAATGAGAGAAAATTAAAATGTACAAAATAATTCTAATGGTTTTGCAGTGTTTTCCACAGCTTGAAAATTATACAAAAGAGTATTAGTGGCATCTACAAACGCCTTTTGACACGTTTAAATTAGTTTGAGTATGAAACGAAATGAGAGAAAATTAAAATGTACAAAATAATTCTAATGGTTTTGCAGTGTTTTCTACAGCTTGAAAATTATATAAAAGAGTATTAATGGCATCTACAAACGCCTTTTGACACGTTTAAATTAGTTTGAGTATGAAACGAAATGAGAGAAAATTAAAATGTACAAAATAATTCTAATGGTT
The DNA here is from genome assembly GCA_940337035.1 of Agriotes lineatus. Classification (NCBI taxonomy): domain Eukaryota; kingdom Metazoa; phylum Arthropoda; class Insecta; order Coleoptera; family Elateridae; genus Agriotes; species Agriotes lineatus. The sequence continues at coordinate 2,059 of CALNHX010009694.1, read as the reverse complement.
TTGCAGTGTTTTCTACAGCTTAATAATTATATAAAAGAGTATTAATGGCATCTTCAAACGCCTTTTGACACGTTTAAATTAATTTGAGTATGAAACGAAATGAGAGAAAATTAAAATGTACAAAATAATTCTAATGGTCTTGCAGTGTTTTCTACAGCTTGAAAATTATATAAAAGAGTATTAATGGCATCTACAAACGTTTTTTGACACGTTTAAATTAGTTTGAGTATGAAACGAAATGAGAGAAAATTAAAATGTTTAAAATAATTCTAATGGTTTTGCAGTGTTATCTACAGCTTGAAAATTATATAAAAGAGTATTATGGCATCTACAAACGTTTTTTGACACGTTTAAATTAGTTTTAGTATGAAACGAAATGAGAGAAAATTAACATGTACAAAATAATTCTAATGGTCTTGCAGTGTTTTCTACAGCTTGAAAATTATATAATAGAATATTAATGGCATCTACAAACGCATTTTGACACGTTTAAATTAGTTTGAGTATGAAACGAAATGAGAGAAAATTAAAATGTACAAAATAATTCTAATGGTTTTGCAGTTTTCTACAGCTTGTAAATTATATAAAAGAGTATTAATGGCATCTACAAACGCCTTTTGACGCGTTTAAATTAGTTTGAGTATGAAACGAAATGAGAGAAAATGCACATGTACAAAATAATTCTAATGGTCTTGCAGTGTTTTCTACAGCTTGAAAATTATATAAAAGAATATTAATGGCATCTACAAACGCCTTTTGACACGTTTAAATTAGTTTGCGTATGAAACGAAATGAGAGAAAATTAAATTGTACAAAATAATTCTAATGGTCTTGCAGTGTTTTCTACAGCTTGAAAATTATATAAAAGAGTATTAATGGCATCTAGAAACGCCTTTTGACGCGTTTAAATTAATTTGAGTATGAAACGAAATGAGAGAAACTTAAAATGTACAAAATAATTCTAATGGTTTTGCAGTGTTTTCCACAGCTTGAAAATTATACAAAAGAGTATTAGTGGCATCTACAAACGCCTTTTGACACGTTTAAATTAGTTTGAGTATGAAACGAAATGAGAGAAAATTAAAATGTACAAAATAATTCTAATGGTCTTGCAGTGTTTTCTACATTTTGAAAATTATATAAAAGAATATTAATAGCATCTACAAACGCCTTTTGACGCGTTTAAATTAATTTGAGTATGAAACGAAATGAGAGAAAATTAAAATGTACAAAATAATTCTAATGGTTTTGCAGTGTTTTCTACAACTTGAAAATTATATAAAAGAGTATTAATGACATCTACAAACGCCTTTTGACGCGTTCAAATTAATTTGAGTATGAAACGAAATGAGAGAAACTTAAAATGTACAAAATAATTCTAATGGTCTTGCAGTGTTTTCTACATCTTGAAAATTATATAAAAGAGTATTAATAGCATCTACAAACGCCTTTTGACACGTTTAAATTAGTTTGAGTATGAAACAAAATGAAAGAAAATTAAAATGTACAAAATCATTCTAATGGTTTTGCAGTTTTCTACAGCTTGTAAATTATATAAAAGAGTATTAATAGCATCTACAAACGCCTTTTGACACGTTTAAATTAGTTTGAGTATGAAACAAAATGAGAGAAAATTAAAATGTACAAAATCATTCTAATGGTCTTGCAGTGTTTTCTACAACTTGAAAATTATATAAAAGAGTATTAATGACATCTACAAACGCCTTTTGACGCGTTTAAATTAATTTGAGTATGAAACGAAATGAGAGAAACTTAAAATGTACAAAATAATTCTAATGGTCTTGCAGTGTTTTCTACATCTTGAAAATTATATAAAAGAGTATTAATAGCATCTTCAAACGCCTTTTGACACGTTTAAATTAGTTTGAGTATGAAACAAAATGAGAGAAAATTAAAATGTACAAAATCATTCTAATGGTTTTGCAGTTTTCTACAGCTTGCAAATTATATAAAAGAGTATTAATGACATCTACAAACGCCTTTTGACACGTTTAAATTAATTTGAGTATGAAACGAAATGAGAGAAACTTAAAATGTA
>CALNHX010009693.1:0-47189 GCA_940337035.1 Agriotes lineatus | reverse complement strand
TCTTTTGAATTTACATTACATTTATCATAAAATAAGTGGAATATGAATGTAACCAACCATTGCCCAAATACTATGTATGAATTTATTGAAATGTTATGCATCGCTGTTGCTGTAACTTTTAATAGATTTACCTGTAATTGTACTGTATATTGTTATAGGTTTTGCCCTGTGATCGGCATATTTAATTTCACGTAAATATAGATTTTACCAACAATTTTAAAATACATCTTATTCACACCTTGCCATTGGAGGCTTTTTTTAATACTAAATTAAAACACGCTTTGCTGTAAGTTTGACTGTTAACATAACCTAGAATATGTAACACGATGTGACGGAAAAAGTGTTACCGAACTAAGTTTTTATATTTCTGTTACGATCGTAGAAAAAATAGCGTATGATACACGTGTATAAGTGCCATTAAAGCACTAGCAACGTTAAAAGCACTCCGCTAGCGCATCGTGCTCTTAAACTCGTTGCACGTGCTTTAAAGGCGTACACCAGTATCATAATATACTATTTTAATATGAAAAAAGTGAAACGTTCAGTTCTAAACAGTTAGCATTTTAGAGCAAAATACTGCTATGCTGCTTGATCAGAGATGGAACTCGTTTAGGTGAATATCACTGGCATCTACTTAAAAAATTGAATGATTTAGAAACAATTATCTGATAAATAATTAACACTAATTACAGTAGGTACTAAGTCCATGTAGAAAATTAACTTCCATGAAGACCTAAGGGTGTGTACTGTAGTATACCCTCACTAAATTTATAGCAATCTTTGTTCCATTACAGATAGAAAATTAAATGATATCTAAAGATTAAGTTGCATCTGAATATTAATTACCTATAAATGTATAGTTAAATCTACCAAAGATATTTGGTAATGGGTTTTGAAGTAATTAAATTGCAATTTATTTGCAGTAATTGACCTGGTAGGTGTTATTCAGAATATATACAGGGAGCTGAGTGGAATTACTAATGGATTATTAGTCAACATTATTATTATGCTATAATAAGATCAATGTTAGGTATGTATATCAGGAATTTCAATTATGAAAACATTCTGCATAACTTTTGATCAAAATCTTAAAGTGCAGTACCATTGGCAATGAAGGGCAGTAGAGAACTATTTGCTGTTTATTGAATTGACCATGTATTCATTACGACTGCCCGATATGAAAATGAGCATTCGTCAAAAAAATTCTATAGATGTGCGATGTTTTATCAGAGCAACACTTAAAATGTGTAGTGCATTTCAAAAATTATTGATCTAAACGCAGAAGGAAATTATACTGGCAACAAATTTATTTATTTACAAGAACAAACTTAAATTTGAAAGTAAGAAATGTAACCTAAGAGTGTGTAATGTATGTAAATAACATGGAAAATTGCTAATTCTTAGTTTCTATTTGTTGTAGTTAACATATAAAGATCAATTTCACTCTGACGGTCTTATATTTCAACCTTTCCAGACACATTGGACTTCCATTCATATAATTTTTTGCTGTTCTGTAAATAACGCCACTGTAAAGACAGCTGCAGCAGCTATCAGTCAGCTTTGACACTCCTAGCATTCCAACATGTTTCGGTGATTGCAGTATGTTTCTGTGAATCGTCAAGTAATTTATCATGCCCAGTACCACCTTTATTCAATTTGTATATAACAAATTTTCTGTTTAACGTCTCGAATATCTTGAGCTATAAAAATGTCAGAGTTAATTTTAGTTTAATAGACTGTACTTAAATTAGTATTATGTCACTATTTTTGTATTTGCCTTTATTAGGACTATGTTACATTAACATAAAGAATATTTATCAAACTCATTTTAAATCAATATGAGGAATATTTATACATTGTGTCCAAAACAACATAATCGGTACGATAGTAGAGATTTGGTTAAATTAAATAAATCGACAAATATTTGTTTTTATGTGCTCTGCAGAGCGAAAACACTGGAACTTTCAGTTTGTAACTTTTTGTTACTATTTAGGATAGATAGTATTAGTAGAGATCATTTAAAAGCGGGACAGAGAGTGCGATGGAATTTCTGTTTTAGATTCGAACTTTGGTTAACGGCCATTTGTCAGTTTATTAAATTAACCCCAAACAAGACGTTAAACGTCGAAAACAGAAATTCCAAAGCACTCTCTTTGAGCATTTACTATTATTTTTTACGTTTAATAAAGCTTATGTCTTGTTTGAGGTTAATATAATAAATTTACATATGGCTGTTAACCAAAATTTGAATCTAAAACAGAAATTTCATGGCACTTTCTGTCCCGTTTTTAAATGATCTCACGGTATAACAAGATTATATTAACAATATCAAACAAATTATGCCTGGCTTGCGAAACGCACAGGTAAAACTAGGCTCGTAGCTGACGACGTCAAAGCAAATAATACAAAAATGTTGTTGTGCCAACCCAAAAAAATATATAACTGGGTAGCAATGCAAACGCCCAGCAAGATGCATTGATCAAGCAAAAAAACTACTTTGGATATGACCAGATTGCAAGCTAAATTTGGAAAAAATACACAATTAAATAACTGACGTTAAAATGTTAACAACGTGATCAACCCAGATGCAACCACACGCGGAAAGCTAATTACCAGCAGAAACCCTTATTAAAGGCAGCTAACGCTAGAGTATATAAGATAAGAGTAGAGCAAACAATGACATTTAGTGATCCATCATGAGAAGTTAGAATTTCACAGTCGACTACATTAATAGTGAAGTTAGTTACAACTGTTATAAGTTACAGTTGACTATAAATTTAGTATTTTGCCATCGTAAGGAGTTGAAATTATATGTCTTATGTGAAATTATATGTTAATTATGCCATAAAATACACTTTTATCTTTTAAATAGTAAATACAGTTATCGCAAACTAACTTTTATCCCTTTGCTGTTCACATCTACACATGAGGAACATAGATTGGATAATATTTAAATGTAAGACCTCAAATAGTACTTCAATCTTACTTTTTATAAACGTTTATCAAAGTTTGCTCTACATAATTTTAAAGGATACAAATTGAATACTACAAGTAAGAAGGGATACATTAATTTATATTAAAGCTTTACTACAATTTACTTGGGAGACGTGAGGGACTCACTTCAGCTTATCCAATGGGCGATTTATTAAACCCTTTCTTTAAAGTACCTGAAATACGAATTATAAAATATCATCAAAAGAAATGAATACCACTATTGCAAACTCAACAAATTTATTTAAAGTTACAACAGCACTAAAATAGAGTTTAAAATATGTACTGTAACAATGTAATAATTCTGACATCTTTAATGTCACTGATTAAAAAAAATCGAAATCACACAGGCCACCTATATTTTTGTAATCTAATAGGATCCAAAGGGATCCAACCAATGAAATTCTGTTGCCGCGTTTGCTCTACGCTTATCTAACTATTTACGGGTACTCTAGTTATCGCTGCTAAAAAAAACTAAACTTTTATCTTATACCGAGCGCGATAAATCCCGAAACCCTTTGTACTTAAACGTCGCATTACAACGCCGGCAAAATATGCCTAATACAAATATAAAAAATCCGTTGTTATGTAAGCTAGAAGGAGGCATGCGCTAGTACTCACAGATTATGTAGTTAACTGATCTAAATCCAGCGCAGCGCGCCGCGTAAATGGGACGCTCTCGAAGTCTACGCGGGTGGATTTTTGGGGTCCCTGCCACGGGCCTGTTGAATTGAAATGCCGCAATTCACGGGAATAAAGTTCATCGAAGATCAAGCGCTTTGGCTTACGTTCGGCGAAGAAAATTTACCTTCAAACATCAGAGGGTACGGGGACGGCCTAGTTGCCGGTGGCGAACTCGGACGTGGTGCACGCCGTGGTTGAAAAAGTCGTACGAGCGTTCGTAGCAGAACGTGGAAAGCGAGCCTAATTTAACAATTAATTAACAAAACCCTAAGCAAGAACATGTACTCACCTCACGTTAGATAACGGCCCAAAGAACACGTGAAGCTTGAATATTGTAGCTGGCAGATTAGCCCGGAAGGTGTAGTTAACGGTTCCACTGTCAAAAAAAAATGACGGTGCTTGCAACCTGAATGTTCTTAGATCGTGGACGTCAGATCCCAAAAAGCCACTAACAGAATTCATTACACCTCGTGTCTTAAGGTGCCAGGCGGAAGTGTGCCACCAAACGCGAACTCAGTTTTTGCTTCGCTTATCAGCTGGGATGTCAAAATTAACAATCAGTTTCTCCCAAAATGCATCAAGCTATGAATTTTATAGAAGGGAGCAGTTTTGAATTTGCCCCCGAGGATGACAGAACGAACATGAAGAAGTTTTTATATTATCGTGCCATTAAGGATATAGCTGGGTACATATTTCATGGAACCGTATTGTATATTTCCAAACGCTTAAATCCAGATCAGATGGAAGAGTTATAATAATTCTGAAGTTGTAAGAGAAACTATTTTAATCGTTACCTCGAAAAAAGACAACCTAATTAATCTATTTTTGGAAAATTGAAAGAAACTCTCATTCACTATGGGACATTAACAAAACCAAGAGCAAAGAATTATAATATCTCAAAGTTTTCTAATTTGATTTCAATATCTAGATATAGAAATAGAAGCAGGCCATCATTGACGCAGATAAACAGTTGCCATTTAATGTCAATTAACGAGAAGAATAATGAATGCACTCAAAAACATTCAAAATAGTCAGAACTTCTTATCAGTGTACAAGTTTACTCATTTTTCACTGCCAAGTTTATGTCCATGCTCAAGTGGCTTTCTTTGAGTAGTTGTTGTAAATTATTATTTGTTTTTGGTCGTCCCTGCTGTTAATAATATAATACAAATAATGTTTTCTATAATCGTGTAAAAAGTAGGTTTTTTTACATTTACTTTCAGATGATTTCGAAGGCTTTCACGGCCATTGTTATTAAGTAACAAACGACTTCCGGGATTGGACCGTGTCATTATTGAGGTCGGAGAACTCAACGTTTCGCCCACTTTCGTAAGGTGCTTCATCAGAAGGAAAAGCAAAAGGGCACGGTAACTCAACGTGTAAACCACGCCAGAGGCGAAACTCTTAACGATCGGAAGGAGAAAGGCGAGAATTTATAGACAAGTGCCGTCGCGGTTGAGTGACGGTGGGCGGGCAATAGAAATTAGCACTTTCCACATCTAGAAAGAATGTGAAAGCCTTCGTCCTGATTGAAATTACTAGGGTGTTTATAAATCTCCCTGCTTTCCCGAATATTTCTGCTAAAGAAGAATGGGGATTTGCAGATAATGGAAGTTTCTTCAAAAAGGATCTTATGGCCGGTATCGCGTTGGTGTTCGGCGATGGCTGATGATGAAACTAGACCCGACTTGAGACAGCACTGGCGTTCAGAGATGCGAGTTTTGGGATTGAGAAAAACGTCCCTTAGCTGCAAATACCCATTCAATAGCAGAAAATTTCGCGAAGCCATTGAGATTTACAAACACCCTAATAATCTCAATTGGGACGAAGGCTTTCCCCTTCCTTCTATGTGGAAAGTACTAATTTCTAAGCCCCGCCCACCGTTACTCAACCGCGACGGCACTTGCCTATAAATTCACGTCTTCCTCCTTCCGATCGTTAAAAGAGTTTCGCCTCTGGCCTGATTTACACGTTGAGTTACCATGCTTTTTATCCCTTCCCTTTCAAAAGAATTTCGCCTCTGGCGTGGTTTACACGTTGCATTACCGTGCTCTTTTGCTTTTCCTCCTGATGAAGCCCCTTACGAAAGTGAGCGAAACGTTGACTTCTTTGACCTCAATAATGACTCGGTCCAATCTCGGAAGTCGTTAATTTACCTTCAGCGTTAGAAATGTAATTTTATGGCATAAGTGTTAAGAGAATTCCTTTTAACATTAGTGTTAAAATTAAATTTAGTCCCCAAAGCACAGTGTATATACTTCACCAGTAGCGAAACTCTCTGTCGATACCTTTGATCTCAGGTATGCGATTTCTGTGACCCTGAATGCGGCGGCCATATTCTTAGCTGTAGTATTGGCGCGAAATTCAAATATTACTTCATAGTACTTAAAGGTAGAATAAAGAAAATAACAATGCAAACACAAAAATCAATTGATAAATATTTATTCTTTGAAATTATGCCATCCGCTGGATGAGGACCTATTATAATTACAAAAACTCTTCTTTTTGGGAGGTTTATTAAAATTAAAGGGTTTTAATGAAATCTCATAAATTAGATACAATTTTACAAATCAAACAGACTTTACTTGTCTTCGTCTGTCTGGTAATCAACTATTATAACTTTACAATAAAGGAACTTTACAAACTATAAACAATCTTTCACTTTACAAAATGCCTTAATTGTGAGCCAATATCTGGAGTTTTCTACAGCCTTTTTGAGTTTTAAAATCCCTTATTTATAAACTTTAATAAATAAAAAAGTCGCATTCTAGAGAAAAGCTTAATTAAAAATTGTAAAGGAAAACTTGCAGCTCTCTACCCATAACTTAGACCTAAAAGAATTCAAACCATATTTGTTTACTGTATAATTAAATTTCAAAGTTTCAATTACCTTTGTGGATCTTTTGGGAAACTGGAAAAACTTATTTCTGGTGCTTTAAACTTCTGTGCTGATTTGCAATTCTTATATGCACACACGTAGCACCCGGCTTTAAGCATTTCAACAAATCTAGGTACTTACTAGGTACGAATTTAAAAAATAACCACACTCAAAGTTTTCAACACGCGAAAGAACACCTTCAAACCAAAACACGAGACAGCTGATTGAAGTGCAGCCATATTCTAAGCGGTATATTTTGGGACATGCGCATGAAATTCACAAATCCTGAGTTTCGCTACTGGGTTTGTTTACAAATATATATACTGTGCCCAAAGTAGCGTGCAATAAAAGAATGCCTAACAGTATGACAAAAAAGGTTAGCATAACTAAATTTTTATACTTCTGTTGTGATCTTAAAAAAATGTAGTTGCACTTGACATGGTATTGTTAAATTAGAAATAGGCTAATGACAATCTGCTTTTGTTGTAGGTGTGAAGATATCAAATTTCCAGTGGTTCACGTATCACTAAAAGAAAAATTTCAACAAATACCATGAATGTTAAACAAGAAACTGTGGAAAGTAAGCCTTGTAGTTCCATAGGAATTGCATTGTACAAATCGCAGAACATGAATTACAATGAAAATTTTGGTAAGCTATCTATTAAACTAGAAGACATCGAATTAAATGATGACAATTTTGAACACAAAATATTTGAAAAAAACAACATAAATATTGCATGTAGTGAAGAGAAACCTTCTAGTTCTCGATACAAAACAGCATTGCAAACTAATTTAGTTACACATATGAAGATTCAAACAGGAGGAAATCCTTACAGTTGCTCTCTCTGTGGATACAGAACAACACACAAAAGTCATTTAGTTGGACATATGAAGATTCATACCGGAGAAAAGCCTTACTGTTGCTCTGTCTGTGAGTATAGAACAGCACACAAAAGTAGTTTAGTTACACATATGAATATTCATACAGGGGAAAAGTATAACAATTGCTCTCTATGCGAATACAAAACAGCAAAGAAAAGTAATTTAGTTAAACATATGATGATTCATACAGGAGAAAAACCTTACAGTTGCAATGTTTGTGAATACAGAACAGCACACAAAAGTCATTTAGTTACACATATGAAGACTCACACAGGAGACAAACCTTATAGTTGCGCTGTCTGTGAATATAGATCAGCAAAAAGAAGTAGTTTAGTTACACATATAAGAAATCATACAGGAGAGAAGCCTTACAATTGTCGTGTTTGTGAATATAAATCAGCAGACAAATGTAATTTAGTTACACATATGAAGACCCATACAGGAGAAAAGCCTTACAGTTGTACTGTCTGTGAATACAGAACAGGAAGGAAAAGTAGTTTAATTACTCACATGAAGAATCATACAGGAAAGAAGCCTTACAATTGCTGTGTTTGTGAATATAAAACAGCACATAAAAGTAATTTAGTTACACATATGAAGATTCATACAGGAGAAAAGCCATACAGTTGCTTTGTTTGCGAATACAGGACAGCAACGAAAAGTAGTCTAATTACACATGTGAAGAGTCATACAAGAGAAAAGCTATATAGTTGCTCTGTCTGTGAATACAGAACAGCCCACAAAAGTAGCTTAGTTAGACATATGAAGATCCATGCAGGAGAAAAGCCTCACAATACTCTGTCTGTAAATACATAATGGCACAGAAAAGTAGTTACACATATGACACATACAGAAAGAAAACCATACAGTTGCCATGTTTGTGAACATAGAGCAACCCGGAAGAATAATTTAGTAATATACCTATGTAAGATCGCATATAAGGTAGCAACCATATAGTTTGTGGATGAAATACACAAAAAACTTTTGCTGGTGATCAATTGTTTCAGTATTTTTGTATGTTAAAAATAATATGTGATATTAAACGTGCATTAGTTGTAACTATGGTAGTTAAACAAACTAGCTAACAGTCATAAGGTAGAATTGTGTGCTTATTTTATTTCTGTAATATATATTTGTTTTCTCAAAAATTTTTTTGAAATATTTATACATACTCTTCCACTAATATTGGCAACAGATTTTGACTTGACTTCTATCGTTTCTGTGAATATCTCATGATTACCAGAAATGCTATAAAATACAAGCTCTGAGAGGGATTTGTGTTTCTTTAACCATCTTTCAATAGTATTAAATTGCGGTTTTGGCCTAATGATGTTTTTTAGTGGTGCAAACAGATTTACTTGTAGGGCAGTTTTTGGATACAAATTTCAGTATGTAGTTTTTTTCTATATACTGTGATGATATGATTGCCCCACGTTGCGATGCCAGTATGTAATGAACTGACTGATCTGTAATTATTTATTTTGGTACAAAAGTTAATATAAGTTAAACTGTATGGGCAAAGATCCTAGTACACACACAATTCTCTGTTTATATTTTTATTGCTGTGCTCAAACTTTGTCCGTCTGTAAATTAAGGCTGGTTAAAATGGAACTGTAATAATTAATCGCACAAATAAAATGGTTGAATGCCCCTCTTTCTATTTTATTTAACTGCAATACTGATTGTGCTAGCTCTCGGCACACAAAACTCCTTATCTCGTGAGTTGGGTTCATAAATGGACTATAATCTCAAATTTTAGGTTATTTGTCTCAGCGTAGCTCGTTTGCTCATTCTTAGTAGATAAAATTCACAATCTAGTAAATTCATATAAAAAACGCAAAAGTTATAATCCGATTTCATTTATTTTCAAATTACAGTGTCAAGATGAAATTTAAATGTTTTTTGTTCCCATCTAACTGGCACCTTCAGATGTTATGTACAAATTAGGAAGTGCTCCACTACCACACAGTGTGTTTCCTCTTCCGTTGGGTCTCTATTTATAGCAACGTGTGCTTTTGAAGGATACAATTCTTCCATTGTTTGTATTTCATCAGATTTTCGCTTAGGAGCATTCCACTGACATTGCATATCAGTAACAGATACATTGTATCTTGCAAATAAGCACAATGCAGCCATATGGTGACACAGAAATTGCCTCCTTGGGCAAGTACATGTAGCAGCCTAAATATTTCGTTCTGCATCAAGTGTACCTAATCTAACAAGAAAAATTTTAAAGATTTACCTGTATAATACAAATTTTGTTGAACTTACATCTAATGAATATATTCGATCACGCATGCTGGTTTGTACCTTCCCTCGAATAATTAGCATATCACCATTAAACGTCAAGTTCTGTACTCTGATTTCATTGCATTTTCGCCCCTGTCATTAGGCTGAGTTCTTATTTAAAAAAAAACAGCGATTGCCCCGAAACTTAAAACGTGCCCTTGTTGAAGCATGATCCCTGCAATACGACATCAATTATCGAATTCATAGGGCAGAAGAGTAAACTCTTTGCACTAACACAATTTTTTAAAAATTAAACATTGTTGGCCTAACCTCAAACCTGGGTTTAAAATCGTTTTTGCGTGACTATTGAGAACTAGAGCTACCGCTGGTATGTACACTATTTAGTTTATTACTCACCTTATACAAATCAGCAATAAAACAGGCACAAGAGCTATTAAATTCTGACTCAAATTATAAAATCTAAGTAAACCCCTTATGTTCAACCGTTTGTTTGGAAAGTGGTGCCTTCCTCAATAAACATGGCGGCTTGACGTCATCACTTCCTACCAGAATTGACAGATGAACACAAAATGGTTTTTTTGTACAGCGTGAAGTTGAGCGTTTAAAATCGTGAAATCCAGTGAGAACGCGTCAGGTAAATTATTTGAATATTCCCCCTTGGCAACTATTAAAAAACATTGCCTTCGTGGTTAGGATGACGTCAAATCTCGCCTTGATTGTTTGGATGCACGCCGATCTTTCAACTGTTTCTGGTCGATTTCGTCCGAAAACCTGGTGACGCCGTTCGCTTTTCGAAAACCACGAAGTAAGTGGACTTTTGGCAAACGCTAGGCCTCTTCGGCAAGGTTTAATCTTTGATTTAAGTCGTTTTCCCGAACGCTAACACTTAAGTTTTAGGCACTTCTACCTTTTGAAGTTCACTTCGTTGCTGCTATTAGGTGACTCCTGGTGTTTGCTGCTGGAAACGCTCCCCTGGGTGCAGGTGTCGACGGCGACGCTCTTACAGACTCTGCTGATGACCTGGACTGCTAACCTTTGGTTTCCGATGCTAATTTCGGTCGTAATCGGAGATCGTAATTTGCAGTTGGACGGCTCCCGATATCCTCGGAGATGTGATTTGTAAATTTGTGAAATTTTCGTTGCGGAACCTGCTGCAAACGTTATCACCGGTACACTACCATTTTGGCAATCAAATGGATCACTTTTTAGATTGTAAAATACTCGTTTATTATATTAAAACATTAATTAAATGTGGAGCGCAAATTCAACAAGCTTTCAAATTAATTTAATTCAATTGTTCTCCTTTGTTAAATGACAAAAAAGCATTATGTAGCTAAGATATGGTGTTATTCTACTATTAATTGGAAATTAGGTTTAATAATGTTTACCACAAATGGAATAAAATATGATTACAGAAATTATAATCTAACATTTTCTTAAAATCTAAAATACTGTTTTTTTGCTTATAACTAATTGTTCCATAGCGTTGCACTCACAAACGTTAATTTCACTGCTCTGCTTCTGCACTATGTTTTTAATTATTAACGCACTGATATTTGAGTTCCATTTTTCACGTTGCTTGCTTCTTTTCTGTTGCCTACATTCAGGAATTGCTCTTTGCAATTTTCTAGATTTTCTTTCATCTCGCTTTACCCTTCAGCTTGTTCACAATTTTCACAGTTCTTTGCTTTTATTGATAACTACGCTCCGTTTTTATGAACCTAACAACCTTTTTGTGTCAATTACTTTCGTTCGGTCTGGCTTTACATGTGCACAAACCTACCATTTTGATTATATTACTTTATTCACATGACAAATTTAAACCCTCTGAAATATGCTTTGCCTTTGCATGCCTTTATCTAACTAATTACTGTTTCTTGCATCACATTATCAATGCATTTAGTATTTTTATTTTTGTTTAAAATTGCAATTATATAAAATATCCTAACTCTGTGCTTTATTGACTCGGTTGAATATTTTGCACTGCGAACAGAGCCAAGTTGTGGGCTTAATACCATTTCAATACATATATACCATACATACATACATACAATATGTCCTCTTCTACCTTAAGATGAAGAGGTGTTGGAGCAGAAGGTTCTCCAAACCCTTCGATCCCGTGCCTTCATGACCTATCACTTTAACTGGTTTTTTCTACTTGGTTCAGTACAGGTTCAACACAACACTGCTTGTGAATGACCGTGTTACTGATGTGATCTCTCTTCGCATGACACCAACTGCCGCTCTTAGAAAATGTATTTGACTCACCTGTATTTTGCTACGTTCACTTGTCATTTAAGGTCCACGCTTCACATCCATACATTAAAACCAGTAAATGCACATTGTTAGCCTTGTGTTTTTGTGCATATGCTTATTTACTTCTTTCTGATAATGCATATTTAATGCATAATATAATTTAGTTTCACTAGTGATTCCACTGTTAATTTCGGGTTCTGCTTTTCCACATCAATTTAGGATCGAGCCGAAGTGTTTAAAATCTTCTGACTATAATTGGCTTGTTGTTCAACCTAATGTTTACTCGATTTTGTTCGTTTGATATTACTAATACCTTTATGTATATTTATATTCATTTGAAATTTCTTAAATCCCTTACTCATATTTGTTTGAATATGCCTCTCCGATTTAGCAGTGATTACAAGACCATTACTACCCAGTAATAGCGGATATTAAACAAAAAAGAGTAAGATATAAAATTGAAGAAAAGCACAAAAATTGGAAATAGAAAACTTGAGCAGCGAATGGCTAAAAGAGAGGTACACGATTAAAGTAACCAAAGAAATAGAGTAAATGGAGAACATAGTAGACATAGATCAACATACTTTACAATATAAGAACAAATGCGGAAAGAACAATAGGATATAAAAGCAAAGAAAACCTGGAGCGAATGGTTTGGTAACCAATGTAAAAGTATGATATGTTTCATCGGATTTTCCATTGTCTAGGGTGATATACACCCTAGACAGTGGAAAAACTCCGATAAAACATATCATAATAGACCACTGCTAAAAAATTACATTCAGAGAATATGAAAGTATAAATAAACTTAAAAGTGAAGCAACAGTAAAATGGTTAAGATCAAAGAGACCGGAAGATTTAGAGGGCCCAAAGAATATAGAAACAAAGAAAGTAAGATATATAAGCGGAAAAAACGCCAGCATCGTCACACAGCGCGCGATTTAACAGTGATTATTAACGCTTTAAGCGGGTGTAATTAATAGTGAAGTACAGCGTGTGCAAAAGGGTTGAACGATAAACGCGAGGATAATGAAATTTGTCATAGAAAAGCTAAATTTAAAGAGGCTCCAGCAATTAAAAAGCGTACAAAAACATTTAAGGTTAGGTGAAATTCGTTTACCGGGCGCGACAGCCGATCTACAACCGGGTGAGTGAGCGCAGAGTCTCGTTTGAACGGCGAAGCGCGCTGAACGTTCGCTGTCAGTGCAGTCAAGCCTGTGTTTTGAGATAACTTCCTTAATACGATTTTTCATATCGTTGCTATAAACCCACAGTGTTGTTAAAAATAAACTTAATGCATTCTAATAAAATATCCAGAAGCCCTCTCGGAAAGGTTTCTATTTACAAATAGATGCATAAAATGGAGTTAACGCCACCGAAAATTATATTTCAAAGCTCAAATGTCCCTGCAGAGACAAATAAAGACATTGAAATGATTGACTCTGTAAACATAAAAAAACGCCCTGCACAATCACCAGATACGACACAAGCAAACGATATCAATGCTTGATACCTACGAAAAATCGGTATCAAGTCCTGACAAGTGAAAAACCAGAGCAAAGTGAACCATCTGGATCACAACAGCAACCGAAAAAAGTCAAAATTCTAACAATATTTTTACACGAAGTGAACTGTTACCAGGAAATAGTCTCGGACTTACAAAAAATTCTAAAGAGCGAATATACTACACAGCATAAGAATAAGGCCTCAATAAAAATTAATATTACAACAGAAGACTTCAGAGCTCTAACATCATATTATGACGCAGCTAAACTAATATATCATACGTTCAGCTCACCAGACGAACTTTTATTATCTGTAGTATTAAGAAGTGTGCCTCTATCACTTACTGCTGAAGAAATAAAGCAGAACCTAATTACTCAATTCCCAGTACGAAAAGTGGTAAGACTATTAAATCGCGAAAAGAATTCTATGCCTCTGTGCGTAATTGATTTAGATAATAACGAGAATTCAAAAGAGATATTCAACTTGCGATACCTAATGCATGCTGTTATTAGTGTTGAACCAATACGAAAACAGAGAGACATACCACAATGTACTCGCTGTCAGCATTATGGACACACAAAAAACTTCTGTTATTAACACCCTGGTGCGTCAAATGCAAGGAGTCGTACCACTTTACCGAATGTAAAAAAAATAAGGAAACGGAACCCACTTGCGTAAATTGTGGTAAGAATCACCCTGCGAATTACAAAGGTTGTGCGTATTACCAAAACTTAAAAACACGAATACTTCAAAAGAGCTTTCCAACCTGGAGAAAAAACACTAGTGCAACCGTAGAACAAAAGAAACATGTAATACCAACTGTAACTCCCAACGTAAGTTATTCGGATATTCTTAAGGTCTCTAAAAACAAGCAAACCGATGCAAACCAGCCAATAGAACCGCAAGAAAAAACTGAAGATATAATTAAGATTTTCTTAGAAAACGTCATATAACAACTGATTCCTCAAATACAGGATATGATTTCAAAAGTACTTGTTTCATTGTTAATTAAAAATGATAAATAAAAACTCGATAGAAAATATAAAAATAGCGAACAAAGTATGGCAGCTGAAAATAATACCAAAAGATTGGGGAATTGCCATTATTCTCCCAATATACAATAAGGGAACTCCAAAAATTGCGACAATTACAGGGAAATCTCATTGATCAGTATCCCCGCGAAAATATATGAGGCCATACTAGAAAACAGATTAAGAACTAATGTAGAAGACAAACTAAACGATCTACAATACAGATTTAGACATACAAGAGGCACGCAAGATGATCTATTTACTTTCAAACAGTTAATAGAGAAGATGATAAAACATGACAAACCAGTTAGTATAGGGTTCATAAATTTAATCAAAGCATTCGACAGAGTGAGACGTACAGATATATGAAACACGCTTAGAAACAAAAAAGTAGACGAAGACTTAATAGCAAGTATAGAAAGTATCTACCTATCTACAAGACAACTCGAAACATAATAACACCAAATATCTCTATTTATAATATTAATAGACGAAATAAACTCCAAATGTATAGAAGACACAAAAAATTAAACGTGGGGATACTATAGATTAAACCCAATACGACTACCAAATCTAGCGTATGCTGATGATCTAGCGATTATCACAAACAACGAGGAAAATCTGCAACATAACATGAACATATGGAATGCCACATTACAAGAGAAACATTTAGAAATTAATGCCAATAAATCCAAAGTCATGGTAATAGCTAGAGAACCACATATAATAAAAATTAAAATAAACAATAGAGAGTTAGAACAAGTAAGGAGTTTCAAATGTCTAGGGCACACAATAAGTAGAAGATAATGGGAAAATAGACGGAGAAATAAACAACCGTATTGTAAGTGTAAGCAAATTATTATATGCTCTAGATAAAAGTTTTACAAGCAAAAGAGAAATCTCACGCAAAACAAAAATAAAAGTATTCAAAACAGTGGTTGTGCCGACGCTAATTTACGGGAATGAAACGTGGGTGCTAAACGAAAGACACAAAAGTAGGCTGAGATATCTGAGAAAGGTAATACGGGTGAGAATAAAAGACCAAATTAGAAACAGCAAGATCAGAGCAAGGTTAGGAACAACAGACCTGAACAAAATAAGAGAGCAACGTTAACTACAATGGTGCGGACACCTAATCAGAATGAACCCGAAGAAATTAACAAAAACAATCTGGCAGATGAAAATAAGCGAAAAGAAACCCAGAGGACAGCATTGTCACACGTGAAATGATCAGATAACCAAAATACTACAAAATAGGAACTTACGAGTATCATGGACCCAAGCTGAAGAGAAAGTCAGAAACAGACTCAAATGGGGAAAAATTACAAAGAATAGGAGAAGAAAACCTCTACGCCTTAACAAAGGTAGACAGAGGAGCGATTAAGTAAGTAAGACATACAGGGTGATTCGGGAGGAAGTGGCAATATTTTGAGGACATGTCGAGGAAGCCAAACTAAGCAAAATAAGCTCATATGTTTAAGTCCGATTTTCATTTGTTTCAGGGATAATTGACTTTTTCTTAAAATGTCAAATCTCAAAGTGACAGTTGTTCAACATTAGTTTTATGAAGTTGTAAAAATGCCCCACAAATTTAGTCATAAAAAATATGCCGATATGATATTTGTTTATGGGTTCTGTAATGGTAGTAATGTTCGTGCAGTGGAGGAGTATCGACGTCGTTTTCCGAATCGAAGAATTCCTAACAAGCGAGTATTTCAAACTGTTTTTACACATGCCGGCGAAACTGGGACATTTCCAAGTGCAAGTATTGTTTCTGAAAGAGAACACGGAATCGCTGT
The DNA here is from genome assembly GCA_940337035.1 of Agriotes lineatus. NCBI lineage: Eukaryota > Metazoa > Arthropoda > Insecta > Coleoptera > Elateridae > Agriotes > Agriotes lineatus. The sequence continues at coordinate 30,912 of CALNHX010009693.1, read as the reverse complement.
TGGACTTGAAGAAGATATTCTGGATGTGGTAGACGAAAATCCAGAGATAAGTACAAGACGCATCGCAATCCAATTTGAAATACCACAAACAATGGCTTGGAAAACACTTAAACAACAGGGTTTAAACGCTTATCATTTGCAAAAAGTACAAAATCTCCACGAAGGCGATTATCCTTTAAGGCTACAATTTTGTCGTTGGATTCGGGAAAACAGAAGATTGTGTAAAGACATTTTGTGGTCGGATGAAGCTCAATTTACGCGAGATGGAATTAATAATTGCCACAATAATCATCGATGGTCGGACGAAAATCCCCATGCTACGATAGAACACAATTTCCAACATCGATTTAGCATTAACGTTTGGTGCGGTATTCTAAATGATCAATTATTCGGTCCTTTCGTATTAGATGCGCCCCTTACTGGACAAGGATATTAACGTTTTTTAGAAGACCATTTAGAAGAAATATTGGACGAAGCACCTTTAAATATTCGACAACGAATTATCTTCCAACATGATGGAGCGCCTCCTCACTATTCTAATAATGTACAAAATTTTCTGAATACCACTTTCGGCGATCGTTGGATTGGCAGAGGCGGTCCGCATCCTTGGCCACCGAGATCACCGGATCTCACTCCCCTCGATTTTTGCCTTTGGGGATGGATGAAGTTGTTAGTTTATGCTACTAAAGTGGAAACGAGGGATACTAGATCGTATTCTTAATACAGCAGCTATCATTAGAGCGAACAATCGTTCATTGAAACTCGCTACTAGTGCAGTCTATAAACGCGCAAATAAGTGTATCGAAGTGGGCGGTGGCGTTTTCGAAAATTTGTCGTAAATTAATGCTATTTTGTTTATTTTTGTAATTCATTTTGTAATAAATTTTTGTTTGCTTTTTAAATTATACAATTAATCAAAATATCTCCGAAACAAATGAAAATCGGACTTGAACATATGAGTTTATTTTGCTTATTTTGACTTCCTCGATATGTCTTCAAAATATTGCCACTTCCTCCCGAATCACCCTGTATAAGCAAAAAAAAATACGCGTGGCTGAAGGTACAGCAGAATGAAACAGTAAACTACAATAGAAACAACATAAAGATCTTATTGAGAAAATACGAAAATACACAAGAAGTTATCAAGTTAAACCAATAGAGGTGAAAAATAAAGAAAGAAACATAGAACATTCACCTGAAAGATAAATGAAATATGGGAAAATCACTTTCAAACGCTACTGAATGTGCCACAAGAAGCAGAGGAAGAAGGCGAACAGTAGGAGGTGGAAACAGCAGATAATAGTGATGAGATACCAGAATCAACATACGAAGAACTTAAAAATGTAATGAATAATATTAAAAACGGAAGGCCTCTAGGAAAAGATGAGATAAATGGAGAGGAAGGAGTAGTAGCTACGATAAAAAAGAAATTAATCTCTGAAGAATGCCGTACATAGGGATCTTTCTGCTTAATGCTATATATAAGATTGTATCGACATTATTACTCAGGCGACTGATAAGATATACAAAGGAAATAATTGGGGACTACCATGGGGATGAACCGTGAATACTAAAGCACATCAACGGAGAAGATTTCATAAGGTTCATAAAAGTGCATTGCATTAGCTGGCTGGGGCACGTGATGAGAGACAACGGAAGTTCAATAAAACAATGTGAAACACAGGTAAGATGGTATGCTGAAGTAACGGGCAACTTGCAAAAAATGTGAATCACAGAGTGGAAGCAGAAAATCATAGACAGAAAGGTATGTAGGCAAGTAGGAAACAAAGCAAATGCGCATGAAAAGTTGCAGAAATCTAGTGCAGTGAGTGAGTGTTATGATCTAGTGTACTATGGGGACCGATCCACCCCAGCAATATCTGCAAAGTTTCTGGACAAAACAGCTATAGTCCATCAGAAATGTGTAGCTAATTACAATTATTATTATTACAAGATCATCGGCAAATATCAGCTCTGATACAAATACACTGGTGGAAAAAGTTAGTGATATAAAAATTATGTGTTTAAGATAAAAGTGTAAATAATCCATGAAATATACTCCATTGTATTTCTTTTAATGTGTATAGCTGGCGTAACACGTTGAACTAAATGATGTATAAATAAAGCGCACCTATTACAATTTATAGAACAATTTCTTTATGCAAGCGTGTTTCTTATATTCCCAACCTTTTTTTCACTAGTGAACATGCTGCAGATTCTGAACCTCAACTCTTGCCTTTTGAACCTTATCCCTGCACTCCATGGTGAATTCATCCAGTAACAGAGGGTTTAAAACACCACGTTGCCTTACACGTATTAAATTCTCTCGATGTTTGGTTATTAGTTCTGGCAATGTTTTTAGTGGAACGGTATATATTTTTAATGTACGCAATAGGTTTTTCCAACATTTATGTGCTCTAATAGTTCCCAAATGTTTCCATGGAGACATTATCAAAAGCCATTTCAAGGTCTATGAAGCACATACATAGTTTATTCTTATAATGAATCGTTTTTTTGTCAATTGTCTTACATTAAATACTAATGTTACGTATTTCATTACGCCCCTTTTCCTAGTTTCTAGTATATTTTTCTAGATTTTACAGGTTACTCATAACAGTGAAATTCCTCTGTAATTTGATCATTTATTAGTGTTTTCTCTCTTATTGTTCAGACCTCGACACAACGACCCTTTTTAAAGAAATTTTGCTCGAGATAGACAACATGGGCTCTTCAAAAGACCTCGCTTGGGCATCCGAGGGTTAAGATCTCGGTAACGTATTAACGCTACTTCTCTATTAATAGTTCTTCTGAAATCAATAATTTTTTGTGCGCAGCTTCTATGCATTTGACTCTATCTATTTTGTTTTTCATAAACTTTTTATCAATCTATAGAGCAACTTAACATTTTCTCGCCGTCCCTTTTCATTTTATATCGAAATTATTTAAATCTGCAAGTTTGGGCCTCTTGTTATTATTTCCTTGACTATCTTTTGTTCTTTGCATCTTGGATAATTACTGTAATTTTTATTGCTTAAATATATTTTCCAAATTTTTTTCTTTTAGAGTTCCATTTTAATTTCACTATTCAACCATCCTATACATTTAGTTTTCCAGTTTTCGTACAATTTTTCGCTCCACATACGTATACAGCAATGCTGAACAAAAGTTTAGTAGAAGGTATTGTCCACAGCGCATGATTCCAGATTGAACTTTAGCGTATCACTATCAAAGAATGCAACTAACCTAAACAAGCTAGAACTACACAGTGAATTGTTGGTGGATTGCTTGAAACCACTGTTTCTTTACGTAGCGTGAATTCAACTAGCCCGGGACACAGCATCAACCATCAGAATCAGTCTTGCGGACATTAGCAATAAGACCTACTAAAATTGGGCCCAATACTTATACAGTCTCTTTAAAGATGTTACTATGGAACATTTTCTAAATCGTTTCCATTTTTCCAGTTTGTGTTCCTCAATTTTTCGTTTATCTTCTTGTCATACTCGATTCGTAAATTGGTCTGTAGGAGTCTGTATATTTTGTTAGATTCGCGAAAACGAGCGTTGTCTTCTACTTTCAGTGCACGCTGTATATGCCCACATCTTCAGGCGTGTACGGACCTGGCCACCACACCTGGCACGTGTTGAATCCGGCCTCTACGAGCGTGTTTTCGTTGCCAAATAGAGAGAGATGCTCTGCGAGCGCGCGAAGGCTCGCAAGCTGTATTCACTCATTCCACTGTTAAAAACTCTGCTTCGGCAGCAGGCGAATGTTATCAGACACTTTTTTGTGCGAGCACACAGAAGCGCTCCCTGCCCCGCGGCAGCAGCGTGAGTCGGCGTGGCGTGGTTTTTTCTAGGACTTTAGCCCGAGTCGTCGAGAGTGAAGGTTGCGATGTATTAAGTGTCGGTGTCGTTTGTGTAGCCTGATGACCCCAGTCGTCCTTCGGTGTACCGTTTCGAAGTAAGGCATAATCCCCGTTCACCGCCCCGCCTGTGCGAATAATATAACGCAGGACGGCTTAATTTCTGGTAAAATTGCGTGTACTCCGGCGTTTCCTGTCCAGTCACCCGGATACACCGCCGCTCTATCGAGGAATCTATTAGGCCCCAATATCGCCAACGTTCCAAGTTCCCTTCAGCAAGTGCCGCCTTGAAGCGATCCCCTTTCGCAACGAGATACCCCCCCCCCCCCGCTGTGATACCTTTAGCAGCTTACTGGCAGACAGCCCGAGCAACGAAGGACCCCCAGGAGAAGCTAAGGAATTTGTACTTGTAATGTTTTGATCTGCAAGAGCCGCATGTCGAAGTCACCGATTCACGAAGCGCTAAAATACCGCCGCACATGTTAATCCAGTGAGCGTTATTAAACTTGTTTGTGAACTGCATCTCGCTGCAAAATTGCATCCCAGTGGCGTCGCTAAGCTGAGCTGTTTGAAGCCCCCCCCCCATTTGGTCACGCAGTTGTTTAAGATAGATCTGTTTGTGTTTCACATTGTTGTCTAGCGTGCCAACGCTGCCTTTTGGCGAACTCGCGCGCAGTTTAAAAATGTGCACTTAGCATTGGTATGCAATGTGTTAATATTGCCCCTCTGGCAACAATCACGACTAAATTAAAGTTGTAGGGCTCGGCCCCTTTCCGTTGTCAATGCACCAGCGCGTTCTGCTTGGGATTCTGTTATGCGTCACCGTTTACTAACAATTTGATTTATAACCGTTAAGATGCACCCACGATTGTAAAGTTTCGTGGATATATTTTGTCAGGCCATTTTATTTTTCTTTAATTTCTATAGCTACGTAACCATTTCGAACAGTTTTGGTACAGAGTTGGCGAGTCTGACTGTATATCGGGTCCGTTTCAATCATATTTTATCGCATAAGACGTCAGCTATTGTGCACCTCAAATTCTAAAGTTGTCACGCACGCAACTCCGCTCTGCGCGTGGCTCTATGCCGTCGTAGCTGCAGCTGGCTGTTGAAGTGTTTTCTACAGTAAATTTAAAACGAGAATCTGCCAGTACGACAGAGAGGCATTCGTTCAATTGCATTCTTTCATATTTAGGCGGCTTCGCCTGCCGTTGCCACGCGAGGCTTATTGCGTTCTGATTGGTCACAACTTTTGACGCGTTAGAGCGCGTCTGTCTAGAAGACTTGGCGTCTGTTTTGGATTGATTCAGTCCCGGCCCGCAAGAGAGTACAGTTGAATAGCTTGTTTGGCGGGCGCCTTCGCGCTTCGGTGTGGCGGCGTCCGGTGTTTCTTTTGTGCTGTTACAGCGAATTTCGTGACTTTGTTAATTGAGAGACGTTGCTTGGCGATCTGGGCGAGTAGGTGTTGTGTTTTTCGTTGGTGAGATCCGTATCGACGACGTGTTCCACTCGTTAAGAAGTTCAGGAGACCTGTTGGGCTTTACACTCCGACTTTGGGTCGGGATCAATTTTCCCGAGTGTGCCACATAACCGCATCGTAAAATTCTGTGATCGCCAAGGGGCGTTACACACTTTCCCGAGTAATTAAGGGGATTCTTTCCCACCCCACGTCAAATGATAGTTGTAGCGATAGTCGCCGCCCGCCTGCCGCAAGAACGTTTACGCTTCGAGGCTGAGCCGGCAAAATCAAGGTATTTTGTGTTCCTCTATTTGTACACTAATCGTTCATGTGATGCCGCCAGTTGGCCAATTTGTGTAACTAATTATAATTAAACATGTTTGCTAATAACATTTAATCGCAGCACTGTGCGTTCATTGTTTCAATTTGTCTATCCAATTAAACCTGTCTGAATAACATTTAATCGAAGCACTGTGCGTTCATTGCTGCATTTCAGTTTGTGTAACTAATTAGACATAATTGCTAATAGCATTTAACCAAAGCATTGTGCGTTCATTGCTGCATTTCACTTTTGTGAATTAAATATATTTGCTAGTAGCATGTTCTCAAAGCATTGGGCCTCATTCTTGAATTTACCTGTACATATGTAAGTGCTGATGTTAGATAAGGCGTTCCCAGCTGGGCTTTAGTTATTATTTTTAGGGTAAGCCCCTTATACCCCTGTGAGTGTATTATTGTGTGCGCCGACCACTTCGGCCCGATTGTAACTTTCGGCCATGGTTTTGGGCTAATAGATTTGTTTACTGCATTTGACTTATGATTATCCCTGGTATATGTTTATGCTTTTTTACAGGGTGATTCCGTCTCTATGTCAAGATTAAGGTAAGGTGAAGCCTGGGTGTTTAAGTGTTGTATGTAGGTCGGTTAAGCTCATCGCTGCAGTGCTGAAGTTCATGAGGCTGCTATTAGATTCGACTCCCGTTAAGCTTCAGGTTTCCCCAAGGTAATAAGTTAGGCTCATTTGATTTTCCCGGGTTTACTCTGGGTCTATCCTTGTATTTCCGTTTTTGTCAATGAAACCGGGTGACGCCCTATTCAATTTTATCAATGTTACCGCCCCTTTGGCTGTTCCCCTTAGGTAATCTCGTGAAGAACCCTCCCTTGCTCCACTGATTCTTAGCCGGCATATGTTGTTGCGGGTTGGGCAGCGGCCTAGGTGAGTCTTTGTCTCGATTATGTCAAATATCGTCCGCGCCGGCCGTTTAGTTTTTGTATGTGCCGGCGCGGTGTCGTAAAAGTCGTTTGAGACTGTAACAATTTCTGTGCGTTTAAAGACCAATAGACCCCAATTGTTAAATGTTACCAATGCGTTTTCTTTAATCTGTGTTTCGGTTTACATGCTTGTAATACTGTGTCATGTTATTGCCCGAGCGGCACTCTGTATACGATTTGTATGAAGCGAATCCTGGCCGAATTCTGTGAAACGGTGTGAAGAACATAACCTAATATATACGTCCAATTAATGATGTAAGTGACACCAGAATTAATTTTCTTTATTTATTTTTATTAATAACTCTCCAAAGTCGTGGACATTTAACAAACCCAAATTAGTTAGTTGCTGGACTATTCCAGATAATAGCAGATATAACGTAAGAAGCTATTTAATTTGTAACTATTAAAAAATACCTATCAGAAATTCAAACACATTTGGCAGCCTTATTTGTTTAATCGTATGCCCTACAGATGGCATGCCATTTAATTCTTACAATGGCAATGAAACCAGTTAAACTGTTTTTCTCCATTTTCAACACGTATTTAAACTAAAAAGAAAAGAAAAACCTTTTTTAACAATTAAAATTCGAAAACGTCTACTGCTAGTAACTTGTTAATATGTCTAATAAATAGTGCCACGAGGAGCATCCATAACCTATTTTCTCAGAACCCGGTTTTAAGTGAATTGAAACGGCTATGTAACGCGTTGGTGGAGAAAGATGAAACTGTCTATGCTTTCAATCCTTTAGTTGCAGAAGCGACCGCAAAATGAGGCTGCCGTTCTGTGCCAGTTGCTCTCCGTGGTTTCTTCATCCGCCTGTAGACTGGTAATAAAACAGTTATTTCGGTATACGGGAGTCACCATCCTATAGAGATGTTCGTGCCAACTGGTTCTGTATTGTTTTATTTTTTTACTTAGGGTGGACATCCCTTTTTTGTGTCTAATTTCCTCATTGTGTTTATGGTACAATAATTTTCTTTCTTGGCTTTTAGTAATCGTTCAATTTTCACATTTGTATAGTAGTGCGGAAACAGCAATAACCTTATAAAACTTAACGTGTGTTTCTCTCCTTGTGTTTTTACTTCCTTTTACAATAAAGGAGTCCCCTGATCCCAAAAAACATATTTTTTTTTTCATTGGTCTGTCTGTCTGTCTGTCTGTGTGTCTGTCTGTCTGTGTGTCTGTGAACAGAATATCTCAAAAACGGAAAGAGGTATGGCGTTTAAACTTCATATATAAGTTATGTGTACTATGTAGATGCGACACCAACCTTTGAAAAAAATCGCATGACCGGAAGTAGGTGTTTACTCTTGTGATTTTTCAGTTTTTTTCGATTTTTTCAAAAACGGCTCTAACGATTTTTTTTAAACTTGACATTTTTATTACATTTTTAATGTGTATTAATGTGAGATAGGTGATTTTCCAGTTGAATACTTCTAAAATGGGTTTATTTTGTGTTTTTTTCTATTTGTTTATTAACTCTTATTTTAAATAGAACACCCGGTATATTATTACAATTTTGAATTCAGCTTAAAATTCTAGAGAAAATTTGTCTCTTGAACTAACACTCTATTTTGTACCGTTTTTGTAGAATTTGTAATTTTTGAAAAATTTTGACAAATGCTTAAAAATTTAAAATCAAATTTTTGGCTAGTTATAAGATCACTGTAAAAGAAAGTTGTGTGCGTGTATCACACCAGATTTTTATATATCTTTTTATTGTTCCACGCATGTAGTTTAATTTCGCTATTTTGCTATTGATGTCTCTTTGTTCTTCATATCTAATTTTGTATCCTAGATAACTGAAGCAATTGACTCCTGCGATTGGCGTATCATCAATAAATAATTTTCTCTCAAACGTGATCTTGGACTTTAAAAGCTATCACCTTAGTCTTTGGAGTAGAGATTTCTAAATTATATATTTTTTATGTTTTGTAACGTTTATGAGAATAACGGAAGCCTTCGAAATGTTTTGCTGTCGTATGAATGTTACGGATCGATGCGCATGGAACCAAGCGTCGGTTTTAAAGGAAACAAAGCCACACAAACGTTATCAAACATCGTTTGCACTAAGGTACTTCAATTCTTGGGCCATATTGCCAGAAAAACTGACAACCTAGAGAAAACTATTGTTCAAGGAAAACCACATGGCAACAGAGGGAGAGGCAGATCCTCTAAACGATGGCTTGATTTCACGCGGGCGGTATTAGACGAACCACCTTCAGTTTCCATGGGTTCAAATGCTGAATGCGTAATGGACTACAACACATGACGCAATGATAAGAGAAGAAGATAGTTTATGTATTGTTCAATTATCATTCCAAATAGTTAAAGTAATTAGAAATTTTTGAGTAATATGCAATCATACATATAATGTTCTGTACCGCATACTTAATGAAGTTATTCTAAGAATGTATTAACATTTTTATATTTCAGAATACATAAAATAACATGTTATATTCTGCAAAAGTCACATACGAATTTGAGACTCGGATTGTAAGTGTACGTGGTACTTTGAACAATGTTTAATAGTGAAAATTCTTAAGAACCGAAATTTTAAACCTTTTTTGGGATGTTCGAGGTCCAGAAAAGTTGAATTTCAAGTTGTCCACTAATATTTTATATAAATTATAATGATTCTAATAATGCAATGAAGTTTATTAAGTCATTTATTTATTTATTTATTCATTTTGTTCTTTGAGGCAAAAACAGGCTAAGCCCAGTGAATTGCCTACTACAATTTATACAAGATAACAAACTTAAAAATTAATTCAATTTAACATAATAGTAAAAAAACGAGGAAATACTGATAAAATGATTAAAAATTGAAATTAAGAAGAACAAAAATATGTATAAATTTTAAACTTAAACATTGACAAAGTCGTTGCAAATATGTCGACGTCGGCATTTAAAGAATTGTATAATACACCAAATCTGTTTAAGGGGTTGTAAGCGGCGGCGTTAGTGTTGCAAAACTCCAGATGGAGAGTTTCGGATCGTCTTAGCATTCTTGGAGGAATATTAACGGAAACTTTATATAACAGTTCAGGACAATCCAAAGCTCCATCTAAAATTTTGTGCAGCACCTACAAATCACATACCTTCCGTCGATTCTCTAACGTCGGCATATTGTATTTAATACAATAGTCGCGGTTCGAAAACGGGCAATTTAATTTGAATTCTCTCGATATTACTTATATATGATATATATAAAGGATTCCAAACCGAGGATGCGTATTGAATTTTACTGACAACAAACGAGTAGTATAGACATTTAATCACAGTGACCGAGGTGAACAACTTTGTTGCACGTTTAATAAATCCCAGTAATTTTAAATAATCCTGAGTAACATGAGATATATGTGCACGACATAAAAGCTTACAATCTATTAAAATACCTAGATCTCGAACTTCTACAGCACGCTTAATTAAATAAATATTGTAATATTTAGTAAAATAATAATTAAAACAGTATGGATTGATATTCCTGGTAAAGGAAATGACGTAACACTTATCGAGATTAAGAAACAGTCTAAGTATTTACTTTGCAATAATCAACTAAGCTATACAAATCGCTTTGAAGCAGTATGCAATCTTGAGCAGATTTTATGGGCATATATAATTTCAGATCGTCGGCGAATAACAGAAAATTGCAATGTCGGATGTAATCAATTATATCATTTATGTAAATAAGGAAAAGTAATGGGCCAATGTGCGAACCTTGTGGTATTCCAGAAGTTGTATGAAAAAATTGGATTGAAATCCATTTACAGTCGCAGCTTGCGATCTGTTCGATATATAGGAACAGAGCCATCTCAGCAGAGAACCGTGAACACCGACTCCAGCAAGTTTGGTTCTTAATATGTTATGATCTAATTTATCAAAAGCCTTGCTAAAGTCGGTGAGTGCATCTACCTGGATCCTTCTGTCCATAAAAGAAGATAAATAATCTACGTATTGCAGTACGATACACGAAATCAAAATTAAGCGCCGACTAGAAGGCTTTGGTCCGCTCTACAAGTCGTAATTTTAGTTGCATTTTAATTTGTACTAAGTCAAACTGCAGGTATTTTCAAGCTCTACAAGTTTTATAATGACTACTTTTTTGTTAAATAAATCGAGAAATGAAATACAAGCGAAGAAGCGCGAAAAAAAACCTTTACCCGTTTACGCTTTCCTTTCGCGTTCGATATCTCGACTAATATAGCTCGTACGTGGAAAAGTAATTGAACATAAATTGTAGAGCACAAAAAATTCTAATAAAAGGTCCACTTCATTTTCACGTAGCGTTAACGGGAACCAAGTTATCGCAAAAAATCAGTCGCACTTTTTTTTAAGATGGCGGAAATAGCACATAGGAAATCTGAATCGACAACTTGAAGTTAAGCTTTGCTAGACCCCCCAACATCCCAAAAAAGGAATTTCAAATTTCGGTTCACTTTCAAGCAAAAATGACATAGTGACCGGACTAATATATTAGATGGCTGATTAGGATTTAGTTGTAAGAATTTTAAATATCAATGGCATATAGCCATTAAACTATTTGCCTTTATTAAATAATGCTTTCAAGGCCGGATGATGGTTATCTTTCGGTACAAAGGAAGAAATAGAATGCTTCACCGAAATATTTTAATGTTGTAATAATGTCAAGTTTAATAATGTATTATTTGAGTTAAAAATACTGTAAAGAATTCAATAAATATCTCATTTATCTCAAATTATAGTCTCCAACAATTCCAAATAGATCACCAGGATGCCTGCTCATGATATCAGATGGTAAGGAAGATTATTTTTATCTTCGTGAGAAGGTATACAGCGCAGCAGAGGTATGTGCATTTTTTTTCTAATTAAATATCTAGTGATACCGACGCCCATAAATCTTCACAGATATTATTGCTTGATCAACTCTGAATACGATATTAAATAAATTGCTGGATAAGGCAATAAGAACACACTCACTTTTACCACTGACTTATCATTACAACTAAAACCCAGATTCTTAGCTGTAAGGCGTTTTTGCGAGATAATCTTATCAATTCTTCTTTCATAAGAGGTCAGAGAAGTCAGGAATTAACCACAATATTTTTGGGTCTAAATGAAGCTGTAAAGGGTTGAACACGGTAACATCCATCTATTGATGCTTTTGTTTGATGTCCAATTTCTGGGTATATCTTCCTATCAATCACACTTTCATTGTTTCTTCGATCGGTATGGGCGTGAGTACTGTCGAAGTTGTTCTATTCTTGCCGAAGATATATATGTTTATTTATTTTTATTTATTTCGCACTTAGCCAACAGCCGTTAGGCCAATTATAGGAGTCGCTGTGCATTTATGGGACTTCCAACCCCACTAACGACTATTATGATGTTGTTATGAGAGCCGGGACCAACTATTTCCGTGACAGCAGTATCACGAGGCGCCGAGAGATGCAACCGTGGAACTCCCATCCAAGTTCTGACCAGAAAGAGCGTTGCTTAACTCTACTGATCGAACGTGGACGCTTGTTCAAGCTATATCACCCGGGACCCATATATATTTGTTGGTTTTAAGTTTCTCTACTTGGAGTGCAAATATTTTCAATCGATTTCAAGTTAACTTGCATAGCATTGACTTCGGCCAAAAGTCGTCAATTTTATAATGTTGTTTTGCTTATCTCGAATCGATCTGATATCGACTTAATAGATGCAAAAGTATTTAATAGCCGTATCTACAGTATTAATATTAGCCACTGCCGAAGTTGGGGTGTAACGGCTCTCCTTAAGTTTGACGTTTGTGGCTTAGGTTATCCTTTTCAATGCATCCATACCTCCTTTTATTACTAGTAGAGCATGATATTTGAAAGTAGAGCTAACTTCAATCCGTAGTTTTTAAAAGCAAAGCACGTCGAAATTTTGGAACAGCGTGCATTTCTTTGTTGTCGTTCGTCCATTAAGTGTTGGCTATGGGGCATTTTTGGGACTTTATCCCAATTTTTTTCCAAATTCATAGAGTGCTAGGAAGTCTTTCCAGCTTTTTGAAGCGGTGGCGCAGTAATGTCAACCAAGATGCAAGCCGTGTGATTTTTTTGCACGTTTACGTTCGGGCCGTCTTTCACCTAAAAGGTAGGCTACATCACTTCTTGTTGCGCTGCTAATTAGGCGATTCGCATTATAGGTCCGCCAGAAAACACAAGCCAGCTTATTATTTTATCTGTCACATCGATGCTCTCGCTTGTTATAGTTAGACAGTGATTTCACAGAAGCCAAAGGATTTCTTGCATCTGAGATGATCTAGCATCTAGAGTTCCTGCAAATGTTTTGTTTCCTTTCCGGTGGAGCTGCTCCGGAAATGCTTTATGCCATGGCTGCGTTTGGACATTAGCTTAATTTTGCAACACGTTATATTTAATTGAGTGTTTTAATTGCATCCAGCATTCGACCCTGGCGTATGCAAAATTATCGGTAAGTATGTCTCGCCCTTGTATATTACTAATGATAATACCTACTATGCTGTATTCTTCTAAGTTTTCCAAGCTCTATCGACAGACTTGCGCTTTACTTCGCATATTAAAGATTAGCTTTTTGTCAGCGCCTGATAGGCTGCATGTCGAATATGATAAGTTTGTCTTTGAGGATTTCTATTTAGTAACTTTTATTCACTATTTAACTTTCTTTAATTATTTTCTTTTCGTAACATAGCCCTAGCATAATTTTTTATAACCTCCTGGGTCGTTTTGAATTTAGCGACCTTGTTTACAAACCAAAACAAATATTTATAATTAATTGTACGGGTTAGATTTGGTAAACAGCGGTTGCACGTTGAAAATGTATTTCACGCAGTCACCACTTCTGAGTGACCTAATGAATAAACTGCAATTATGGTGAATTGCTGATGTTACCGTTTGTTATGAAATGTAACATGTCGGTAGAAATGCAATTTAAACTGTAACATATACTTAACCTTTGAAATTTTCGTCAAATTTTTAGGTCCCAAATTATTATTATATTTTTAGGTGTATGTATAGGGTATTGATTTAGTCAATAAACTAATGCAATTAGATATCTTTCTATGTTCACGAACCTCTGCCAAACGGGTCCAAGTCTTTACACCCTCCTTATGTGAGACTGCATGGCCGTTCTTGGCACGCCATCCTCTACCAACGGAACCTATTTACTACTCTCCTTATGTGATACTGCACAATGCCGTTGGTTTGCATCCTTTTAAATTCGTCCACCCCTAAGAATTATCCTGTAACTGTCTAAATTAAGACACAGTCCACTACAAGCTCCACCCTGAACAACCGAGTTTAACATTTATGTACTCATTTTAAACGGATTGTACTTTGTACCATTAAGCCCCAGGTTCTTTTGCATTAATGAGCCTGGTTTATTGTTTATTCGCGCAGAACGCTATTTACTCTCATTTTGTTGTTTCTATTCAACTGTATTCAAACAGTTTAACAATTAAAGCCTCGTTAGTTAGAGTTAGATAGGTTATGTTGTTGTTGTGGCTGACGACTGGCGCCCTTTGGATTCTTGCTTTATTTTATTTCAGTTAATAACCTTAATAACCATCACCTGATCTTTGCCAATTACAATAAGTTGCCGAGAGTTTGTGCTTCTCCGGGTTCTGATCGCCTTTTGTTGAAGGACGTTAGGAGGATGCCGGAATGGTTTACACAATTAAATCACAACCAGTGAAAATTGGAAAGTTTATCGAATTTGTTCTTGTTTTTGGTGTAAACTGCGGGAACTCTCTCAGTATCTGGTAATTTCATAGTAAATTTACTGTTAAACACAACTTCACAATCTGGCAACAGTGGTGGCAGCCTTCAACCCTGATTTTAGTGATTTCATTAAATTAGTTCCGATTTCAGAAAGTGTTCAGTCTCCCAAATGAAAATAGTGTGATTAAGTAATTAACGAATTCGTCTTTCTCGCCTAGTATCTGACTAAATAACCAACTTCAACTCTCTGTGACAACGTTGACGTTCATAATCGCATTATTTCGTTGCTCTTGAGTTTTAGTTACAACAATATATTTGTGAAATTGAGGTTAGGTAAGTGTCTTGCGAGTCGACACGAATTGTTATTAACTATATTATTTACTTTACAGACGTGCCACGATTTTGTTGTTGTGGTCCTCATTTGAAAAATCAAATGTGTCACATGCCACCTAATAGTTTTCTAGTTACAAGCTTTAGTGCGTAGATATTCCCAAGAGATTATTTAAACCATTGCAGGTAGTTTAGTGTGCGTAAAACATTATATGTACCTTCAAAAAATTAAAAATCGGGACACCCACAGCTGAATCGTATAAATTGAGATGTAATTGTCAGTCTCCGCATGGAATTTTAAGTGTAATATTTGACATTTGTTATAATAATGGATATCTCTTTCACCAGGGCAACCATTTTACAAGGAAACCAATTGTGAACTATAACAAAAACGACAAAATTCTTTTCAGAACCTGTCCTGATTTTTAATTCTTTGATGGTACCTTAAGCCGAAAGAATGTTCTATCGAACTATATATATATATTTAAATAACTATTCTATTGAAAATATTAGTTTAAAATAACTTGTTTTCTTTACAGAACAGTAAAGAATATAATATAGGTAGATATTTGTGCTAGGGCATAATCAATAGATTATATGGAGTGCTTTGCTTCCTGATAGCTATAATCTGAATTATGCACCATCATCAATTTATTTATTTTGGTTCTCGAAATGGTCACAATTTGGTATTTTGGGCACATGCTATTATGTCATATTTATACTGGTACTGTGAATTTTTTGTGTGCTATACTGTTTGTTGTACTGCTTAGCAAGTTTATAGACTTTCGGGCCATAGCACACCCACTATCGAAGGCCAATAAACGAGATAATGATTCCAAAATAAAAAATAAATGTATCTGTAATTTGATAATTCTAATAATACTTACTTATTCCAGATGTTGCAACCTCAAAAGTTCTCGTGATCGTATATTATTGAAGGAAAAAGTATTTCCTCCCAAGCCGACAGTAAACTAGCCATGATGACCTCTAATCAAGGAACAACAGATTATAATTTTTATAGTTCAACAGCAGCAGCGAATATATTAAAAGACTTAGATGGCAATGAAGAGATTAAGAAATTTTCTATCAAGCAAGAAGTTCTTGAAAACAGTAATTGTATCAGTGATTATTCTGAGATTGATATTAAACCTGAGTTTGAAATTAAAGACCAAAATTATATGGCTCAAAATTCAACAACACATAATTTGGCTACTCATATGAAGCCTCATAGAGGTGAAAAACCTTATTCTTGTTTCGTTTGTGAATTTACAACAGCACATAAAAACAGTTTGGTTAGACATATGAAAATTCATACAGGCGAAAAACCATTTTCTTGTTCTGTTTGTAAATTTTCAACAGCATACAAAGGTACTTTAGTTGCACATATGAGATGTCATACGGGTGAAAAACCTTATTCTTGCTATGTTTGTGGATATAAAACTGCCTACAAGCATAGTTTAGTCGCACATGTGCAATCTCATAAAGGCAAAAAACCCTTTTGTTGTTTTGTTTGTAAATATACAACAGTAGTAAAATCTAATTTAGTTGTACATATGAAGACTCATACAGGCGATAAACCTTATTCTTGTTCTGTTTGTGTATATAAAACTGCTTACAAACACAGTTTAGTCGCACATGTGCAATCTCATGATGGCAAAAAACCCTTTTCTTGTTTACTTTGTAATTATACCACAGCAGTAAAATCTAATTTAGTTCTGCATACGAAGACACACACAGGCGAAAAACCTTATTCTTGTTCTATTTGTGAATATAAAACTGCCCGCAAACACAGTTTAGTCACACATATGAAAGCTCATACAGGCGAAAAACCTTATGTTTGTTCTATTTGCGAGTATAAAACAATTACAAGAAATAGATTGATTGGACATATGAGGATGCATACAGGCGAAAAACCCTTCTGTTGTTCTGTTTGTAAATATAGAACAGCAAACAAATCTAATTTAGTCACCCATATGAAATATCACACAGGCGAAAAGCTTTATTGCTGTGTTTGTGAATTTACAACAGCATACAAAGATAGTTTAGTCACACATATGAAATCTCATACAGGCGAAAAACCTTATCGTTGTTGTATTTGTGAATATAAAACAGCAGTAAAATATAATTTAGTTCTACACATGAAGACTCATACAGGCGAAAAACCTTATTCTTGTTCTGTTTGTGTGTATAAAACTGCTTACAAACATTGTTTAGTTGCACATGTCCAATCTCATAAAAGCGAAAAACCCTTTCGGTGTTGTGTTTGTAAATATACAACAGTAGTAAAATCTAATTTAGTTCTACATATGAGGACACACACAGGCGAAAAACCTTATTCGTGTTCTGTTTGTGAATATAAAACTGCCCGCAAAGACAGTTTAGTTACACATATAAAATCTCATACAGGCGAAAAACCTTATGTTTGTTCTATTTGTGAGTATAAAACAATCCGAAAAATAGATTGGTTGGACATATGAGGACGCATACAGGCGAAAAACCCTTTGGTCCTGTTTGTAAATATATAACTGCAAACAAATCGAATTTAGTCACACATATAAAATCTGATACAGGTGAAAACCTTTATTGTTTACTTTGTGAATTTACTACAGCATACAAAAATTGTTTAGTTGAACATATGAAATCCCATACAGGCAAAAATTCTTATGCTTGTTCTGTTTGTGAATTTACAACCAGATACAAAAGTAGTTTAGTCACACATATGAAATCTCATACAGGGGAAAAACCTTATGCTTGTTCTTTTTGTGAATACAAAACAGCCCGCAAATGTCATTTAGTTATACATATGAAAACCCATACAGGCGAAAAACCTTATACTTGTTCTTCCTGTGAGTATAAAGCAATCACAAAAAATAAATTAGTTGTACATATGAGGATGCATACAGGCGAAAAACCCTTTTGTTGTTCTGCTTGTAAATATAAAACAGCAAACAAATCTAATTTGGTCACACATATGAGATCTCATACAGGCGAAAAACTGTATTGTTCTGTTTGCGAATTTACAACAACCCGCAAATATAATTTAGTTTTGCATTCAAGGATTCATGCAGGTGAATCTTACAGTTGTGCTTCTTGTGGATACAGAACTTTACATAGAGGCAGTTTAGTTAAACATTTGAAATTACATACAGGAAGATAACCTTATTTTTTAGCAACCAAAACATTATTTTGAACTTTTATAATTAATTGTGCGTGTATATTTCATAATTATCGGTTGCAAATAGAAATGCTTGACAAGCGATCAGCACTTCTTGACTGACCTGGTGAATAAACTTCAATTACGCTGAATTACTGATATAAACATTACAGTTTGTTATGAAATGTAACACGCAAGTAGAAATGCAATTTGAAGAGGGACAGTGTACGTAACATTTGTAATTTACGTCATATTTGTATGTATATATTGTAATGGTTCAGTGCCCATAGAAATTCTGATTGCCTAATTAACTAAATGACTAAGGCCAACATGAGCACAGAATTAAATATTTTGTCTATTGCAAAATAATCAATACTTTACATTATATAAGTGCACTTGATGTGAGCAGCAATAACTAATCATTTGAGGGATAGAAGTTAGTATGAAACAAAGCAGGTTTTAGAAGGGTTACATTCAGATTTTCAGATATGATAAATGTTCGGAAGGGCTAATGGAATTTAATTTGTAACTGACGGAATTAAGCTTATTAATGTCAGACATCATATTGCGAATAGAATAATACAAAATGATTTGTTAAATACAGAAAGAACATGAATGTTATGTAGTAAAAGTGTATAAGCCAGCAAAAGGCAGATTAGCTGAAAGGTAAACGAAACCGTGCTAGCAAAATGCTAATTGCAAAATGAAAATGGAAGGCAGCCGATCGAAAGACAATTAGTGAGATGTTAAATGAACTCCAAGTGTATCAGTGCATTATAAACGAAAGTGATTTAAAAACAGAGCGTGTGTTGTAACAATTATTCCAGGAAAAAGACGATATTAGTGGTTAGGTAAAGACATGACATCAAAACTATAGTCCATAAGGTTTAAAATGTTATCAATTCTAATTTCCTTTATAAACATTTGAAAATCTACTTACTGGGTGACCTGACTGTCAATTTTTTGAGGAATAGCTAAACAAGCTTGAAAATTGTGTGTTGGGGCGACATTGAGCTCTCAATTATCATGGAAAATTGTAAATAAAAGAGTTCTTAGTTATACCAATTGTGGTTCAAGTTATTCACGAGTGTCCTGTGCATCTGTGGGCGTAAATTTCCAGGTGTTAAAAGGTCCAGGTGAAGCAGATAAGCCATCAGAACAAATCGTCCAAGTGCTAGTGACTCCGGGGCCCATTTCCTTATGCAAGCAGCTTTGTCCAGCATGAATAGCGCCTGTAACGTGTAGGGAGGACCTGCGGGAACCAGTACAAGCAGAAATCCCAACCAACAAGCTATTCCCAAGTCCATAATTCCCGTGGCGTCATTTGGGAAGCGATCTCCAGCGTCCGAGAAGCCTCCGATTAAGGTAGAATTTCACAGGGAAGCGTTGCCGTAGGTCCATTATTTTTGGACTTCAGCAAGATAAATTGTCTACTAGGTGGAGAGCCGTATTCCAGTGGTCCAGAGTCGTCCAGTTTCCAGAAATTTAAGTAGCGTCCCTTAAAAATGCGAAATGACGCGGCATTTTTCAGTTTTGTGCCGGATGTAAAACAAAAACCTGTCGAGCGTCGGTTGCTACGTCACAGCTAGAAACAAAACGAACTTAGCGGTTGCTACGTTACAGTAATAAATATTTACCTGATACGTCTTTGACATTTTGGTGTTTTAAAAATGCGAGTATTTGTCATACAACAAGTTATTTGCCATACCAAGTTTTTCGTAAATTTTATGAATCTATACCCTTGAACCAAGATTGTCTCATATTCTATGGAGCTAGTCCCGAATGTTTATTGCAAATGGATAAAATAAGAGAAGGGCAATAAACCATTTATATGTGGTAATTATTATTACACTCTTTTAATTTGCCCTGACTATGACAGGTAAATTTCAATTGAACCTTAATAATTAGAAAGTGTAGTTTCCCTTGCCATTAATTATGTTATATTTAAAATCCCTATTTATTATTAAAGGAGGCGGGGTTATTACAATATATATATGAACTTTCTAATCAATAAACTAATGCAGTTAGATATTCTTTCTGTATTCATGAACCTCTGCCGAACGAGTGCAAATCTTTATTACATTCCTTGTGTGAGACTGCACAAGGCGTTCTGGCATTCCATCCTTAATCAACGGAACCAAGTCTTTACTATATTTCTTGTGTGAGACTACACAAGACCGTTGGTTTGCATCCTTTTATATTCCTGCACCTCTAAGACTTAACCTGGAATTGTCAAAATTAAAAAACAGTCCACTACAAACTCCACTCTGAACACTTATAATTGTTTTATTTCTGACTGCAATACAATAGATAACTTGTATCAGGAAAGAAATAAATAATTGAATTAAGTAATTAATGAAACTAAAACAAGATGACTTGGAGAATTCTGGAATAATTGAAAAAGGACTGGGACTCATTGAGTGGGCTAGAAATCTAGTATTTGTAGAGAAACCAGGTGGGTCTCTCATGAACGCTGCTGAATTAAATCAAATTAGGCGAGAGTATTTTTTAATACATAAGCTCGATACTAAAGAATATTTTACTGTGTTACATGTAAACTGGATGAAAACTTCAGGATATATTTAGCTCATCTTTTGGTTACTATAAATTTAAAGATTACCGTTTGTGTTACCTATAGTACCTGGGATAATATGCATAATTCTTCATACACCTTAAAAAGTTTTCAGAAAAATTTAATTTTGAGATAGTGACTAGCAGCCCGTATTATCCTAAAAGTAAAGGCTTTGCGGAAAGTGGTTTAAAAAATACGTTAAGGATGTGATTTAAATGTAGCGGTGTTACATTATACGACTAGTGTGTACCTGCAGATTTACTGCATCATAGTTGATCCTGAATAGAAGACTTAAAAAAGTAAAGTATCAGTAAGTAATAACTTGTTAGTTCCTAAAGTAGAGAATAAGGGAATAGTCCAGAAGAAAATAACACAGAAACAAGATTTAGCTAAGCAATATGATAGAACTACCAGAATAAGAAAGAAAATGTTAACTCCATCTAAATGTAACTACTTATAAGAATGCGTGTGAACCTGCAAAAGTTGTAAAAAATTACAATCTAGGTCATATGTGGCAAAAGGTAAAGGCACAGTTCTCCATAGTAATGTGCAAGTTGTAAACAGTAAACCTGAGGATGATAATGTTAGACCTACGAACACAAATGGTAGCACTAAGGTTGACTGGGTCAACAAAACATAACGAGAGATTCAGAAATTATTATGTTTGAAATTAAGAAGCGGAGATGTGAGTTAGTTACTAGATACATAACTTAGTTTTTATTAGCCTGGTAGAACTTACAGGAAGCACAACTCAAACAATATTGTACTATATGTAAACAAGCTGTGTTGACAGTTTTATAATAAATTATTAAAAAATATCAGTCCCTCTGTTATTTCTGGTAATTACTACCTATCAGTGGACAGGCTTTTGAATTTGGGTGCAGATAGGTAGCGCGGCCATCTTCCAGTGGCTTCTCGGAAAAGCTTACCGCGTACACTGAGCGGTATTACGAGCTACTTTAGGATTTAATGAAGACGATTATATACGGGGCCTTTCAGGAAAAACCTTTACCTCGTACACTGAATCGGCGCAACGTCGTTTTCAAGGCATGTTTAAGGGTTTAGAAGCGGTAGTTGTGTACGCGGCTGTCGGGAAAACGTACCTCGTGCACCAAATTGGCGCTGCGTCGGTATTAAGGGCTGTTCAAGTTCAATGGTAGTATGAGCGATAGTTATATACAGCTTACGGGACTCTCAGTCCCTTTTGGGACTGAGGCTTCTTCACCTGTAGGAAGCGGGACTCCAACTCCTTTCTGGACATATTTTCGTTATTTTATACGGTCTCGGGTCTCCCTCCATCGAGGAAACTTGCTGGTGGAAAAGCATGGGAAGAAAACGTAACTGCATTCTGAACGTCAGCTGCATGGCGCCGCACTCCGCGTGGTCTTTACCACAATCATGCAACACACAAAGTACTGATGCCTGAATTAATGTGGTAAGATGTTGACGTACAAATTACAAATATTTGAAATTATTTGAGAAGGAAAAATGTACAAAGATGTAAACGTCACATCATGAGATTACGATTAACTTGTTGGCCTTTTTTGTTGTACAAATCAAATATTAAAATTTTAAACTCTCGTCATCATATTCCAACAAGACAACACCAATCTGCAGCACATTTACGACGATCATGTCAACACGGACATGTCATTCGACAAGTTTCGAACATTGTGCTGTTATTGTCGGATCACGGATTTTTAGTGATCGATAAAGAAAGCGAAACCAACGCGGGGCGATATAGAAAAGGTTTCGACAATTATTTTAGTATACAGGGTGTTGTGAGGAAGGATAAAGGTTTTGGCCTTACCTGGTGGCGAAAGTTATAGTAGGTATTTTGCCGGCTGGTAAATATCGGCCTAATTGGGCTAACTCGCCGAGTAGGGTCGGGGTTCCAGCTACGCTGAAAAGAATAAAAAAAAGGAGAGGGGGCCAGGTCCTCGACGTTGTCTAATCCTTGCGTCGGACCAGCACAAGGTCAAGATAAATCCAGCAGAACAGACGAAATAGTAACGACCAATAACTTATCACACTTTATTAAGACACTGGTGCTATAGTGCAAACACTCAATAATAGAAATACATATATATATATATCGAAAATTTAATGAAATAAAATACCATTTTTAGACAAATCAGCGGTGCCTTGAAATTACTAAATCATCTCAAAGCATCAACAAATTAGTTTGCCGTTTATTTGGTTGCCGTTACATTTGACAGATGCAAACAAATAAACAGCAAACTAATTTGTTGATGCTTTGAGATAATTTAGTAATTTCAAGGCACCACTGATTTGTATAAAAATGGTAATTTTATTGCTTTACATTTTCGGTTTTCTGAAATGTAAAATGACAAATGCTGGCATAAATGGATACAGAATTTTTTTCTTTACAAAAAACTTCCATACAAGTTTGCTCTAAAATAATTAGCGAAGCAAATATTTTCATATGAAGCAATTACCATTGAAATCCCTATGGTGCGTAAAGCATTTCTACACCCTGTATAGTATATATACATACAAAAACTCAGGACATATATGTGAAACAATCATTTTTTATTACTTTTTAGGAATAAACAATGTTCTTATTAGTTGGATCCTTTGAATCAATTTCCTTTTGACATAGTAGGATAATTTATTTATTAATTTACTAATTTACTTTAGGATAGTTTACTTATCTCAAAGCGACTACGAAATTTTCTTCTGGAGGGATACACCTCATTTTCGTATCTTTTCCGGTAATATTAGCCTTTATCAACGATCATAATTCAAAAAAGACGATCTAGACATACTTACGTAATTAAAAAACTTATTGTCGTCTGCACACAGTTTATCAAAAAGAGTGTAGTACAACCCTTTAGATTCTCTTAACGACAGAATAGGGTGTACATGCATCTTTCTCTTCCTACGCCTTTTTTGTTCATTAAAAGTACAAGGAGGAGCCTATAATGTATACTTGTTGTCGGAATGTTCTCTCATCTCTGGTGCCCACTAGACTGACCACGTGGTGGCGGGACTAGCTACGCCGCCTGGCAGCTCAGTGTAATAGGCCCGATACGATACAATGCCCTGCCATGACTCCGCGACCCGTGGCTGCCGTGGTCGCGGAGCTAGGCAGCCAGTCGCCAGCCAGTTTGTGGCGACGCCACCGGCTGGGCTAATCTAATAGGCTTCTATACAATCAATGCCCAATGACATGCGACATCACCGGTGGCGCAGCTGGTTGCGCGGCCAGGCGGCCTAGTGTAATATAGGCCTTACCTAACGTTGGAGTGAAGCCAGAGTGGACGTGCAAGGGTAAAGTTGGCCCGAAAATTCGTCGAGGCGACGAGCTGTAAGTAAATTAACAAAACCAATAATTACGAACGTCAAAAAAGGCATATGTAAGTAAGTAAGTAAATTTATTCATCAAGATAGATGTTTACAAAAAAAAAGACACATAATTCATTTACAAACAGATTTGACATAGTTAGAACATAACCTTTTAAATTTCGATACATTTGTTGCCTGTTTCGCTTCATCAGGCATTTCATTATATAATTTTAAACCTTTGTAATATAGATTTTTTTGTGAACACGCTTTCGTTGTTGTAGGTAATCTAAAATTATTTACACTTCTTGTCTCATAACTATGTATATCTCTATTGTATACAATAAATTTATTTAAATATGCAGGTAATTTGTTATTAACAATTTTAAAGATCAGAATTAAAGTATTAAAATAAATTCGCTGTTTAATACTAAGCCATTGCAGCGTTTCCAACATTAAATTGATGCTGGTTCGTTTATTACAAAATAGAATAATACGCATTGCTCTATTTTGCAGTTTTTGTAGACACTGCAATTCACCTTCGTTGGCTATAAATAACACGCTAGCACAATATTCAAAATGTGGTGCAATAATTGTTTTGTAAACAAGTATCCTCGACCACAAGTTTAATTTGGAACTGATTCGCCCAAAGAAACCTATTTTTTTAGCCGTTTTACCTACAACAAAATCCACATGTTCCTTAAAAGATAGCCTATTATCTATTACAATTCCAAGATATTTTATTTTAGGGACATATTCAATTACTACATCGTCAACAATTACACTAGTTATCGTATCGGTTAATAATCGTCCGCTACTGATAACCATTGCTTTTGTTTTAGATGTATTTAACTTAAGCTTGTTCAATTTTAGCCATTTAGATATATTTTTCAGGTCACTATTTAATTTATTTACTGCATCGTTCACATTTATATCGGCACTAGTTACCAGAGTGTCATCTGCGAATAAGTTATATTGACAACCTTGCACTGCTGAGTTTATATCATTGATGTAGAGGATAAACAAAAGAGGGCCTAAAATTGAGCCTTGAGGAACCCCTAAACACACTTCAACTGCTCGAGAATCTTCACCTTCGTATCTAGTAATTTGCTGCCGGCCACATAGATAATTCTTGAACCATCTTAATTCGAATCCTTTTATTCCGTATTTTTCCATTTTTGCTAAGAGCAGATCTCTGTCGATTGTTTCAAATGCTCTTTTCAGGTCTATGAACGCTGCCACTATTTTTTCCCATGTTCTATATCCTCTTTCCAGTTCACTAAAACTAAATTTAATGAAGTTTCACAAGAGTGATCTTTTCGGAAACCTAATTGTTCACTAATTAGGATTTTATTTTCCTCTAAATAATTTTCCAGTTGTTCCTTAGCTATATGTTCTATGATTTTTTCGAACGCAGGTAACATATTGATTGGTCTGAATTCTGAACTATATTTTGTTCCGTTTACTTTGGGTATTGGACTAACAATCGCCGTTTTCCAAATTTCAGGAAAAATCCCAGTTGCAAACGATTCATTAATAATCTGCAACAGCATCTCTCCTATCACTGGTAAAGCGTCACAAATTAATTTAGGGTTAATACTAGGGATGTCGTACCCGGTCTAAAATCAAACCCGGGTACCCGAAAGCAGTACCCGGGTACCCTCGGGTACCCGAAGAATTTACATTTTGCCTTATTATTTTCTGGCGAATGAAAATATTTTCATACAGGCGATTTTTTATGACATTGTTTTCGTATTTGTTTGTACTTTTGTAGTTTCATACAATGTTCAAACTCTATGCTCTAAGCATTTTAATGCCGCGAATTTTCAAGTGAACTAATTTGAAATAGTACCTACTCGCCAATTCAAACTGCAAGTCGTCTGTCCTAAATATTTTCAGACTTCCAAGTGTTATCAAATTCAAGTACGTGACTTTTTATGCGAAATTGGTAGCAGCATCAACATCACACAGATGATGTTTATGTTAGTTCAACCAATACTGATGCGATTTAATGGTGCTATTGACGGGTTGAATATTTCTGTGAAGCGGATTTATTGCCTTACATGAAACAATAATCAACATTCTGTGGTATGGGATGGGTTGATTCTTGTTATTACTGCATTGTTGTGTTTTTCTAGAACTTATTCCTATTCTTTTTAAGTTTTTATTATCTTCTCCGAAAAAGGCTGAGTTTTTGGGCATTACATAATTTACTAGTCGGGTACCCGGGTCCTGAAAATATATCCGGGTTGACTATTATCCGGGTCGACCCGGGTACCCGGGTACCCGCCGACATCCCTAGTTAATACCATCAGTACTAGATTTGTTACTCATTTTTAAAACCACTTTCTGTAATTTTTCCAAGGTAATTGGTTTAAATCTAAATATGCTTGTGGTATTGTTTCCAATATCGCCTAAATTTATTTTACCATTAGCTGGCCTAATACTTATGTGAATGTCTTGAACACTATCCGCGAAATATTTATTAAACTGCTCCGCAATCTTTTTAGGTTCAGTCAATTTGATGTTATCAAACTCGACAAACTCAGCACTGTTGACATTTTCGTTCTTGATAAGTTGTTTCAGTTTTTTCCACATTAGTTTAGATGATCCTTTGGATAAATCAATCTGTTTTTCGTAATATTTGTTTTTACAAGTTTTTAATGTACGGTTATAGTTGTTTTTAATATTTGTGTAGGAACTCCAGTCTGCAGCAGAATTATTGCGTTTAGCAATTTTATACGAATCATTACGTTGTCTTTGCATATTTTTTAATTCGGTAGTAAACCAGGGATTATGTTTATATATATTGATTGTTTTCTGACTAATTAAAGCATTATAACATATCTTCATTTTGTCGACTAGGAAAATTGCTTTTTCATTTAAGTTAAGGGTTTGAGTGTTGACCCACTCATACTGTCCTAGTTTGTTTCGATATGTTATATCCGAATAAGCAGATTTGTCAACAACAATTTTTTGCTGGATAACATTTTCACGCGTTTCCGCTTCCTGGACAATTTCCAAGGTTTCATGATCAGCAATTTTGCAATCTAGTATGTTTACGGATGTATTAATAGCGTTAGATATCACTAGGTCGATTGTTGTCTTTGATATCGGGGTCACTCTTGTATATGTGTTTACTAACTGCTGCATTCCCAAGTATGAAATCAACCTTTGCAATCTTTTGCTGTATGTGTATTGTGTCGACATATCGATATTGAAATCGCCGATAATAGTGTTTAAATTTTGGTGAACGAGGAAGTGGTCACACCATGATTCAAAATATTCAAGGAATTCGGCATCACTGGAATTTGGGCTGTGATAAATAAGCGTATATATACCTTTCGAAAATCCTTTCGATATTTTGACACTTAAAATCCACGCATTTTTCCGTAACACACTGCGCTGAATATTCATGTATTTAATACCATTTCTGATGTACATAAGAACACCCCCTGTATGTCTCGAATCCGAGGCGCACTGAATAATAGAATATCCGGAAACAGCGATTTCACATTGATTAATTTCTTCTGTTACACATGTTTCACATAGCATTACTATAGACGGGTTGTATATCTCGATTAACGCCTCCAATTGTTCGAAATTAGCCAATAAACTTTGAATATTTAAGTAGAGTATTTTGTTTTGCGAGGTGCCGGATTTAGTTATTCTAAAAAATTGACTTTGTTTCTCTCAATTTCCAATTTCCGCTTGTAAACAGGGCATTCCGTATTCCATGCTTCGTGGTGTATATCAATCTTTAGCTTTAGTTTATTTACTGCTTCTTTACAGTTCACGCATTTAATTTCCTCCTTATCGGCTTTGCATTCACTAATATTGTGTGCTTCTAGATCCTCCATAAAACTATCCGGAGATGAGCCAAGCCAAAGGGCTCTTTGAAGCACTAAACTGCAGGGCGCCAACAACCAGCTAGCACGAAAATTTCGGATGGAAAAGAACCCAAAAATTCACCCACAGGTCCAGAAGTTACAAGATATCAAAAACTTCCAAAAATTTGGGCCAGAAGATCCACAAAAACCATCCTGAAAAATCTGACTGCAGCAAGAGATAACAACATTGCTCTAGCAACAAATCAGGGCAGGGAATAGTTTATAATTATTGCGCTTACGGTTGCCTAACCACCAGGCTAAAATGTGAATGGAATGGAGCAAAAATAAATTAAATAATGAAATCTAGCTAATTACTAGGGGAGTTGCATGCGAAACCACCTATTAAATATAATGAGAAGCTTAAAACTAAATACCACTAGCTAGGCCTTCACTAAGGCATGCGAAATTGCAAATTGAAGCTACTTAGAAATGCCTAAAAATCAAATTCAGCTAACAAATTGTTGCAATACAGGGGAGGCTACAAAATATCCGTAACAGTGTTCCTAAATAAGGGTCGCAACGGAACACTGTAGATTGCTCATGAAAAAAAAACACTTTTGGTCTTCTATTTTTTTTTTCGGGGCGCTCGTTTTCGAGATACAGGGTGTCAATTTTTTTACAAAAACTGGTTTATTGCGGTTGACACCGCATACGTTATCGGAAAACAAAACTAAGTTACCACCTTAGAACTGTCAAGAGTCTCCAGTTAATTAATTGTGATGCTGCTGTTTTTTTTATTGTTTAAAATTGTTAAAAGTGTGGTAAAAATGGTAGGTTTTACTAATAATGAATACACTGACATGATCAAAATTTACGGTGAAACGTTTAGCAAAATGTTTGTTTTTGTTCATAAAAAGCCATATTTCTCGTAAACGGTCGACTTTAGAGCAATGAACCAGCTTTTGTAAAAAATTTTGAATCCTGTATCTCAAAAACGAAAGCGCGGAAAGAAAAATGGAAGACGAAAAAGTGTTCCTTTTTTCACGAGGAATCTACAATGTTCTGTTGCAAAAGTGGATTATTTTCCAATAACCATTAAACGTAGAGTATCCACACCCTCATCCTTGCACCGAACGATAACCCCTCCAGGCCGAGTTTCTGTGATAAACATAAACCTTCCGGGATCATCACACACCTCCACATCTCGATGTTTGCAGATGCATGTGTTATCCGAGAGTCAACCAGTAGAGGAATACAATGAGCAGTGTGTCAGGTCATTTTGGTATTTTAATTAGCCACCTAGGCTTTAGGGCAGCGTGCCCGTATGCTAAACCCTTTTAGTTACTTATTTGGCTCCATCGCCTAATTCCATAATAATGATTTTGCACATATTTGGCCCCAAACGCAGTATTTCTCGACAGTTGGAGCACCCCTTTGCTGGTACTTTGGCAGCCGGGTGTTATCGCTCGCAAGAATTCCGAACCTTCTAGAAATCACGCCGTTGAGGCGCCTCGCCATTGGCTGTCTTTGTTACCGGAATTTATTTGTTTTATGGAGCGCATCGCCATTGGCTGTCGAGTCACGTGGTAACGCCGTTTTGGCTCACGCCACTGCAGGGGTCGTAACACTGCTTGCTTGGGCAGTTCAGCTCTGGCCGTTGATCGAAGGAGGTCGCGTGTGATTGTGCGAGTGGCACGTCTTTACGCCAAAGCGTAGGTGTGTGAAGGGCTTCATGGGGCCAGTTCTGCGTTTGTGAGAAAGGGGGCTTTCCCTTTGCAACTCGCTGTTTTCGAGGATCTTTCTAGGCAGGACGAAGTAGGCCTCTTTGCCGCCGTAAGTGTGCTCTCAGGAGAGCGTCCTAACGCCGCCATCTTGGCGGATTCCAGCCCGTTTACCCCTAATGCCGTGTTTTGGCGATTGAGCTGCCACAGACTGCCGCCTTCTACCAACTGACTGCACGCAACTCTCATAGACCGTCTACGGACTAAGGTATTTGTAATTACAACCATTTAAACATATTAGCTGTCGCTTGTGCGAGCGGTGGTGCTTTTGTGCTCAACTTTGTGTGGGCGGATGCATGCCCCCTTGCTTGCTTGTCGCGGCTTTTAATGCCGGTTTGAGGCCACCATGCTTCAAGACGCTACTTTGGTAGCCTACTAGTAAGTTCATGTGCGCGAGTTTCGCGTCTCATCGCCTAAATAGCTAAAGAACTCTGCGCCTATGTTTTGGTGTTACGTTTGTGCTAACTTTTAATTCAGTAACGTTAGGTGCGCGAGCTTCGCTATATTGTACCGATTAATACCTAAATGGAATCAACGCCCCGCCGTGCTGAGCCTGGCGCGCCCTAATCTGTTCGAGCTTTTTGTTTATGTTTGCGAGGGCTTTGTGCTTTGCTTATCAGGTGTTAACCGCAGCCAACGACTGCGTGGGCGACGTAGCAGGGGCTGGCAACTATTCCAAATTCGCATGCTTTAGTGAGGCTATGTTAGCCCCTCTTCCTGGTCAAATACTGCAGTCACGCTGCCCCGCTGCCTAACGAGTTAGGCCTTCAATTATTTCGTCGCGCATTTGTGCGGCGTTGTGCTTTGCTGCTAGCTACACTGCTCCCGTTGCCTTTGCAGGTCGGCGTCTGTTATCGCACACTAACGCGCCCTTTTCCGGAGGGCGTATTTCTAAACTGTACTCTAATATGTAAAGTGTCGAGCCCACTGCGGCCGGCCAGCCATAGTGTGTTGTTTACTAGCATAGCGCGTCCATCAGCTGGTGCTTAACGTAAGCAGTGACATAAGCTTGGCGGCACGATTTGCTGCCCAGATGTAGTTATCGACCAATAGACGCATATTTAATTAAGGAACGTATTATTCCTATTCGACCTGTGCATGCTTTGTTTCAGATAGCGCCTTTTACAGTGTAAAGATTGGTGTACGGCGAGACGTGAGAGATCAGAGCGTGCAGGTAGGTCCAGTGGTTGCACAGTCTCGGCCAAAGAGTCCCAATATTACCATTCCAGTATTTGCGATCACGAAATTGTTATTTGAGCTTGCAGCTTATGAGAATTCTTACCGACGGAGTATCTTGAATACTTCGCTCCCGTTTAACCGCCCAGGCCCGGTTATTCGGGATAAGACAGGCTTGGTGGCGCCCTCATAATTTTGACGTACCCTATATATATGCCTCCACACGCTTGCCCAGAACGTACCGTGTGACTCACGCCCGACTCCCTGAGCGTTCCAGCCGTGGCCTTTAGCCTGTTTCTAGCGAATCTCAGGGCAAGTGTGCCAGTTTCCCAGGACTGATTCCGTGGTGCGATGCTCACCTTGGGTGGGTGTCGTAAAGTTGTTTTAATACCGTAACAAATACCAAAAGTAACTGCTTTAATAGAATTGTTCTAACAATTCATTGCAAACTAACTCCAGC